>JAKSZP010018503.1:0-189865 GCA_022478985.1 Massospora cicadina
GGGTAGGAGAGATGGCCACAGGAGATTGAATAGCCTTAGGGCACGCTTATACCAGCTTAGCTGGAAGGGTGGGCACAGCAGTTTTAGTGAGCTGGTGTGGACGGATAGTTGTTACAACCTTACAGGGTTTTAACTCCTAAAAGCGAGTGGTAACCCTTTTAGGTTGCCCAGAGGGAGCAGGTCTCAATTGATCAACTAGTGGTAACTTCTCAATAGTGAGAGCTGGAGGGATCACCTCATCTTCCTTGTTTGTGGCATATGAATAAAAATCAGCAACCTCTATTAACGCCTCCTTTAGATCACGGATAGTTTGGAAATGGCGTTTCACTGAGATAATATGCCTAGCTAGAGAGGGCTGAGACGCTAACCCAGCTAACAGGGCAGCGATAGCATCATCCAGGGTGAGCATGTTAGAGGTTGTTAACCATTGTGCAGTGAGTTAAAACCGTTCAGCAAAGGCAAGGAGTGGTTCATCCTCATACATGCTAAGGCGCATAAAGGCCTATTTTCCCTAAGTAGACTCTGCTTAGATCCAAATTCAGCCACAAGAGCCTCCTTCACCTCTACCCAAGTAAGTGAAGGGTTCAGGTGTCATATATTCTCCTTCTCAACTTAAGCAAAAGAATGTCAGAGGTATTAGTGCTCCTGAATCTGCTACCATGATTGGCACATCATCTGCCCAATCTTCAAATAATATTGTGGATATCAACAATATGAGTACCCACAGCGAAAAAACCTTAGAAGATTCTTGGTGGAATCCTAACTATCGGAAAAATACAGTTTATCACAAAAATTGGCTTAAAAAGGTAATAACTAATAATAGGATTACTCTGACTTCTCAGCCAAATTTAAGGAGTTCAATATCGCACGGATCTGAACCTCTGTGAGGTGAGAAGATTTTACCCATTGATGATTGAGTGCGAATTAACAAATCATTACCACTTGGATCTGAACCCTCCCAAGGTGAGAAGATTTTACCTGTCAATGATTGGGTGCAAATTAACTAATCAGTACCATATGAGTCTAACCACCGCCGAGGTGAGAAGATTTTACTTGATGCTGATAGGGTAAAAATCAACCAATCATTACCACCTGAGTCTGACCACCGCCGAGGTGAGAAGATTTTACTTGCTGGTGATTGGATACAATTCATCAAATCATTACCACATGGGTCAGTTTTTCCTCAAAAATTTTATCTTTGATCTAATAGGCTGAAAGCCTGTATTTCCTAATTTAGATAACTCAGCTTTATATTCTTTTGCCTCAAATACCCATGGTCTCAAAATCCAAACTAATTTAAATAGGAAAAACTAGTATTGAGAAAAGGCTCTCTTTGGTTTTGCCCCGCTTAAAACAATAAAAAACATAAAAGCTTTAATAAAGCATTATTTTATACATTTATTAAAAAAGTAAGATTCTCACTCTGAGAAAATATTTGTGGCATCCATCGGTGGATCCCACAAACTGGTGCTCACTACAGGGGTTGAATCCCTGAATACTTTGATAAAGTATCAAAGCAATGGAGGCTGTAAACATGAGCAGCTCTCCTGAATTACAATTAGTTGCCCTCGAGAAGCAACTAGCCAGCTCTTTCTCCCATCTCAAAAATCTAGAGCAACGGCCGTTCAAATTACCTATAAAGGATAGATACACCCCGGGTGAAGGGAGCATTGCTTCCTTTTTATACGTTTATGAAGCTTTGATGGATGGCGCTACTGAGAAACAGAAAGCTCAGTACATTCTTCCCTGTTTAAGCCACAAAGCCCAAGAGCTGATCATTCCTCACCTGGATCCTCAGCACATCTGGCCAGATGTTAAGAAGGCCCTCTTTGCTGAATTCAGATCCAAGCAGAGCTTACACAGGGAAAGACAGGCTTTTATGCGCCTTAATATGTATGAAGGTGAAACCCTCTTTAGTTTTGCTGAGCGGTTCTATTTCACTGCTCAAAGGCTGGCTACATCTAACCTGCTTACCCTGGATGATGCTATCGCCACCATATTAACAGGGTTATCTTCACAACCCTCTCTCGCCAGACACATCGTATCAGTGAAACGCCACTTCACAACTTTCTGTGACATAAAAGAGGCTTTGTTAGACGTCGCCCATATTCCTTTAGGTGAGCTGCAGCCTATTGAACCGTTGGAGGTGAGGCCACCTGTGTCCTATTCTCCCTGCAAAACCTGCTGTTTTGGGCGACTTAAACTGGATATCACTCATTCATGCAAAGCGGAGATCCCTACTGTGGTTTCCTCTTCAGTTCAGTCAATAGGTGCGCACCCTAAGGGTATATCCTCCAGAACTACTGGGGTTGTAAAAATGCCGGTTATAGCGAAGCTAATTACCCCACCTCTTGTGGCTATCTCCCCCATTTCAGTTACAACCTTGCCCATGGTTGAGAATACCCCTGAGGCTGACTCTGAGGTGGGTTACAATGATGATGGGTACTACGTATTGGGAGCTCCCGCGGAAGTGGAGGTCCCTGATCGCCTAAACGCCGAAGGAGTAGATGAAACTACCATACCAAAGGATACTTACCTCAGCCAAGTTATAGGTTATATGGAAACTATTGACACAGCCAGCGACGCTGATCAGCTCCTATCGAGCTTAATTCATCCTTTATGCTGAGGAACAGGAACAGGGAAAAGAAATGTCAGCGTAGGGAAAGGCACACCTATTGCTGACAAATCTCATGCGCCTGACTCATCTAAACAACTTATGCCAGTACCTTGCGTTACTAATACCCCAAGGGATGATTTTGGGGGGGGTACAGATAAGGTTGGCTATTACGTTGTAGGAGTACCTGCTGAAGTGGAAGTCCCCGATTGCTTGAATGCTGGAGAAGTGGATGAAGCCACCATACCTGAAGAGACATATCTCTACCAAGTACTAAGCCAGTCAATATCGATACTACCAGTGATGCAGATGAGGTGTTGTCTCACCTTATTCGTTTTATCCAGCATGGCCATACCATGCAGTCCATATAGGAAAATTACCCCAAGACCGCGTGCAAATTAACCTCAAATTTCCATCTCAAGGAGGTCTTAGCGCTATCACCCACTTTTGGGGGATACTTACAAAGGTCAAAGTGGTTATCCAAAAAGTTTGGGTGATGGCTATCTTAGATACAGGCTCCCCGGTGAACGTAATCTCCTCCAAGTTGATGAAAAAAATGAAACTTGCACCTGACTTGGAGTACAATCAAGACTTTGGAACCGCCAGTCCTAACAACACCCACGCACTGGGTGCTTACTTGTCCCTTCCCATTTGTATTGGGGAGCTTATTCTATCAGCCCCCGCAGTGGCTTTGGAGAATAATGATTATGATATGCTTATAGATACTCAGTTCATGATTGAATATGATGGCAATATCAATATGAAGCAAGGGTTCTTGTCATTGCTCAATTATGAAATCCCCTTAGTTCTAGCTCATGAAGAACCCAGCAAGAAGGAATACTCTTGCATGGATGAGTACCCATTTTCCGCTTTGCCTGTACATTATGTCACCTCCAGGCGCAACACTAAAAAAATGCCCGATTCAGTGGAGGCTAGTGATGGTATTCCAATTTTTGTGGCAGATGAGGTGGTGATTAAGCCAGGCGAACAACGAGTGGTTGACACAAAAGTCACATACCAAAACCTCTTTGATCTCTTAAATGAGGCCAACTTCAAAGGAAAAGTTCAGGCTCCCAAAGTACAGTCTAAAAGAAAGAAGTCTACCTCTAAGCTCGCGGAGGCAGCCATTTCTTGTCCCAAGGCTCAAGAGAATCGCTCTTCCAAGGATGCTACCCCTCGCGAACCTTGGTCTAAACCTTTGCACACTGAGGATGAAGAATTATATGCTGGAAAGTCTAGTCAAGCAAAAACAGTGACTAAAAAAGGCCAAGCTGCCAATGAGCTCTGAGCTCCTCTTCCTTCTTACCAAATGTCAAATAGGGTTTTATATTACCACAATTGCATAACTCCCTGAAGCGGCAAACTTGGATCAAACTGGGAGGGGCCATTTACCATCCTGCATAAGAGAGGAAATGAGTATTATATAAAGTCTTTGGCTACAAGAATTATCATAATCTGGGTACATGGCCGCTTTTTACAACCCTACACCCCTCCCAACATTCTTGAGGGGGGCAATGTCAGATATTCTCCTTCTCGACTTAAGCAAAAGAACGTTGGAGATATTAGTGCTCCCAAATCTGCTACCATGATTGGCCCATCACCTGCCCAATCTTCAAACAATATTGTGGATATCAACAATATGAGTACCCACAGCAAAAAGACCTTAGCAGATTCTTGGTAGAATCCTAACTATTGGAAAAATATGGTTTATCACAAAAATTGGCTTAAAAAGGTAATAACTAATAATAGGATTACTCTGACTTCTCAGCCAAATTTAAGGAGTTCAATATCACATGGATCTGAACCTCCGTGAGGTGAGAAGATTTTACCCATCGATTATTAGGTGCAAATTAACCAATCATTACCACATGAATCTGACCACCTCTGAGGTGTGAAGATTTTACACGATGATGATAGGGTGCGAATTAACCAATCATTACCACCTGAGTCTGACCACCGCTGAGGTGAGAAGATTTTACTTGCTGGTGATTGGATACAATTCATCAAATCATTACCACATGGGTCAGTTTTTCCTCAAAAATTTTATCTTTGATCTAATAGGCCAAAAGCCTGTATTTCCTAATTTAGATAACTCAGCTTTATATTCTTTTGCCTCAAAAACCCCTTGGCCTTGAGATTCAAACTAGTTTTAATAGGAAAAACTAGTACCAAGAAAAGGACCTTTTTTGGTTTTTGCCCCACCTAAAACAATAAAAACATAAAAACTTTAATAAAGCGTTATTTTATACTTTTATTAAAAAAAGTAAGATTCTCACTCTGAGAAAAATTTGTGGCATCCATTGGTGGATCCCACATCAGGTAAGGAACTATCATTTCTTGTGCTAGGCAGCTTAAACAGGGAAGGATGTTTTGAACTTTTTGGGTATCAGTGGAGCCATACATGGCAGCTTCATATACATACAAAAACGTATTAATGTTTCCGCTGCCAGGAGTGACTTTTCTACAAGGGGGAAACTGAAAGGGCGCTGCTCAAGCTTTAAGATGGGACAAAACACTAACAAGTTGCTCCTCCAGAAAAATGATTATGTTTATACAGGGATCCCCTGTAGTGAGCACCATTTTGTGGGAAACCAGCCTAATTATGCTCGCTTGTGTTTCCACCAGCTGGTTTCCACAAATATTTAATAAAAATAAAGATTTAAATAAAAGCTAATAAAATTAGATTTTTAAGGTTTTATTATTAAGCGCGTAATAAAGAGGAAAGTAATACCCTATGACCTCCAATTGTCTAGTATTTAAAGTAAATTTGAAGGTCAAGGGAGAATTTAGGGATATGTTCAGAATAGCCTGCATGAGTCCAAATTAAGAAATATGCAGGAATAATGTATCATAATTTGGGAACTCACATCAGGGCAGTGGAGAAAAAGAAGAGGAATTCTGATTGGCCCAAATGTACCTGTGAGGTAACGTTTTTATAAACTTGAGCCAATCACCACCTGAGAAATTTCTTGCACCTTGGGGGACCCCCCACCAAGCCTATAAAAGGGGGGGTCCACAAACAGGTGTGTTGAAGGACTTTGTTGGGGTCAGGGGAGTGCCTTCCAATGATTCCCCTAATGTCCATGGTGTGGTCAGAGAAATCTGACCTGCTCATTTTAAAAAGTGCCCATATGGGTTTTGAACTGGTGATTCCCTGATTAACGGGGTTCTACCAGGAATTGGCCAGAGACTTTTGGCCAATTTTATCGATTTTTGCATTTTTATTATATTATAATGAACTCATAACAGCACTAGAAAAATCACAAATGGCCAACATTTCCCTTTTTGGCAGAACTCGACCTACAGCATACTGATTTCTAGTCTGCAAAGGTAAATGTCTAACACTCATGAACAAATAAACCAAAATCCCCAAATTAACACAAAACTATAAAATTTGGGAACAGTCAAAAGTTGTTTTTCAAAAATTATAATAATTTAATAAAGTTTTTTATATTATTAAAAAATCAATTCTAATAATAATTGTATATCATTTTAGCTGGTCTTTTTGAAAATTTGTTTATTTTGACTGGTTCATAGATTTTAATAAATGGTATGTTTTTAAATTTATTGTGGGGAAGGCTGACCATGGGATGGACACTTCCGAATATGACTCAGGAAAGACAAACTTAGTACCAGGGGAGGCACACCAGAGAAGCGATGCTATCTCTTGTTGCCAGCGGGAACGCCACTTATGGGGAGGGGAGGGGACGTGTTAAGGGGCCGTAGCCACTATTGAGCACGTGTGGAGGAAGGGGTCTGATTTGATGAACCAGACTGGGAACCAGGAGGAGACCAGCTGTTGGCGACGCGGTGGGAGGTATCCAAACATCCACGCTTGAAAGTGGTCCACCAAATGAGACCAAAATCTGTGGACAGTTTCTGGGAGGGTGGGGGTGGAGCCTGCGATGGCATCTAAGACAATCGTGTGGATGGTCCACATGGCGATTGCAACCACCAGAGCACGGAGGGAGGGTGGAAGGGAGGAGCCATTGATGAAGCAAACATATCTTTTGACAGACTGAAGGGATGCGTATGATCCTGGCCTAGCAGACGTTGGACTTCGCGCCATATCACTTTAGAGGTGGGGCACTTCTCCAGGCGGTGGAACTGCGTTCCATACTGGCCACACATGACACAGGATGAGTGTAAAGCATTAGAGCGCTCAGCTGTATGATACACCCGCCTCAGGCAGTGCCACACATGGGAGCAGACTTGTGGCTGCAACAGAGGATGGTGTGCGTATTTCCAGATAGTTTTTTGGGTCTCAGTGGAATAAGGGATGTCCATCATGTCCAGGTAGTCCACCCTGGATAGGACATGGGGCCGAATGGGGATCACGCCATCATGGATGGGTAGCCCCTGTACCTCTTGTGTGAACTGAGGAGAGGGGCGGCCTCTTCGGGTTGTATGTCTGCTAAAATGAATTCTCCACTCTGCGCTTTGCATGGAAAGTAGGATTCGTTTGCAGTGGGTTTTAGTCCCATGGGGACCTGTGGCCGATGTGTGTGATGCGAGGTATTTCATCAGGGAGTGGGTGTTTGATGAATTGTTGAGGCCCAAGGCTCAGGAGAAGTTGGAGTGGGCCGCGCGGGACCAGTGTTGGGATGGGAGTGTAGGAGCAGTAACGGCCGCGATCCAGGTGCCCAGGATCTTGGCAGCATGGGCTTTGAAGTCAAGCAGGCCCATGCCACCTTGATGATGAGGGCCAAACATGACCTCTAGCCATACTGGTGGAGGGCGGCCTGACCAAAGCCATCCTTGCAGCAAGGCATACAGGGATTTGAAGAAGCTTGGGGAGAAGGGGATGGCGTGGGCTCCAAACCAGACTTTGGATAGGAGCATAGAGTTGGCTATAACAACACTGCCAGTGAGGGTAGTAGGGTGGGCTCTGAGAGAGGTGATTTGCTTCGTCACGTTGTCCAGTATATGGCACTCCATCCCTGCTGACGCGTATCCACCTGCCTCCATCCACACGCCCAAATGGCGCACCAGTCCTATGGTAGGATGTGGCACGAAGGGGAGCACCAGTGGAGTGGTGTGTGTTGAGTTAGTAAGGCGTGGGCGTGGGCGAGCAGATGGGCCGGGTTGGGAACTAATTGCTGGGGCCCAGCAGTTCTGAAACCGACCAAGGAGGATGATTTCGGTTTTGGAGGCGTTCAGTGTCGCGTTGCTTACCCGGGAATATTCCTGGATGAGGGCTATCAAGCGCGCATGCATCTTTATTATTAGACACCCCCACCACGCAGTCATCTGCAAATGCCATCATCTTGACTGGGGTTTGGCCTGGCACATGGACCCCAGTGAGTTGAGCATTCACATTTCGCAGTAGTGGGTCAAGGCTGAAGTTGTATAAGAGTGGGCTGAGGTGGTCCCCTTGTCGCAAGCCCCTTTGAGGGCGGACTACTTCTGTTAGGAAGCCTGGGCCACGCACTGCCATTGTTGCAGATTCCGTGAGCAGCATCACCCAGTTGATGAAGCGGGGGGTAGGCGGAATTGATGGAGGCAGGCCCTTAGGTATTCCTAGTTTACTATATCATAGGCCTTTTGTTGGTCCAAGAATACCAGTGCTCCTGAGGCTGTGGACTGACATGCATTAGCCATGGAGTGCACGTTATCCCAAATTGACCTTCTGGGGATGAAACCGAATTGTTCTGGGGAGATGGTGGCAGATGCTACAGTCCCTAAACGGTTAGCCATGATTTTTGTTAAAAATTTTGGTGTCTGTGTTTGTTAGAGAAATGGGGCGCCAGTTGGCTAAGTTAAGCTTATCCCCTTTCTTGTAGAGTGTGACAGTAAAGGCCTCATGTCCTCCTGGTAGGAGGCGCATTTCCAACAGGCTTTGGTTAAGTGAGGCGAGCAGCAATGGGGATATATATTTGAAATATTTTTTGTAGAACACATATGGAATGCCATCTGGGCCTGGGCATTTTTGGTTTGGCGCACTGCAAATGGCTATCCATGATTCGTTTGGAGTAATTAGATTCATTATTTCTGGGTATCAGAAAATGGTGTGGATATGAGCTCAGTTGAGAAATTCCGCCACTTCAGCTGGCTGAATTGGTTTGGCTCAGTATAACTCGGAGTAATATTTTTGCATTTCAATTGCCACTTCAGCCAGTGTGTCCGCAATGAAATTATCCGATCTTCACACCTGTATGCAGGCCACGGTCTGGCATGGTGCAAAATTTTTTTTAAAGAAATATGCGGTGCACTTGTCACCTTTAGTGATGCGTGTGGCCCTGTATTGGACACAAACCTGATGTTTGTGTTGCCTTTTGAGTGCGTTGAGGTGGGCGGCTGCCTCCGCCCACTTCCAGCCCCATGCAGGGCTGTATCCTGTAGCTGGAATGTTGGACTCCAAGTGGTTCAATTCCGCCAGAGCGTGCGAGATAACTGCTGATGTGGTTCGTGAGCATCTGGAGGAGAGATGGCGATAGTGGCAGATGGTGTCCTCTTTGAAAGTTGCCCATGTGGAGATGGGGTCCACACAAAATGGTGCAACAAATGATTTTGCCAAAGTTGCCTCTTCCACCCACGTGGAAAATCCTGGTGACGCGAGCTTGGGCGGCAGATTTTGCACCAATGTGGGGCCTTAGCAACTGTGACTGGTAGGTGGTAGGTTATCAAGACCAGTTGGTGGTCAGAGAATTCCATTTTCATTGTTTTGAAGTGGGAGATGTGGGGTTGGAATTTCGCCGGCATTAGAATAAGGTTGATTTGGGTCATGGACCTTAATTGGCCGTTGTGGACGTGGGGGCGCATCATGTTTTTGAGCAGCGGGGCATGTCATAACACTGCATCCATTAACCCAATGGTGGCCTTTAGAACGTGTAGTTCTATGTGACCCTGTGGGGAGTGGGGTGAGGGAGGCCACCGGTCCATTGGTGAGGTTAACCAACAGTTCATGTCACCGACTAGGAAAGAATCAGGGGTAGCGGGAGGGATTTGACCAATGAGAAAAATTCCCAATGCTCATGTACACCGTTTGGGGCATAGATGTTGACTATTGCATGTGCTACATCAGCCCACGAGAAGGTGACAATGAGCACTCGGCCATTTAGGAATGTTTCTGAGGATGTGAATTTAAAAAATTATTTTTCTGAATTAGTACCCCACAGTGCTTTGACCAAAAGGATATGGATGGGAGGAGCATTCTTTTCCAAGCTTCCTTGGAACCTCGTGGACAGTGGGACTCCTGGATGGCCAGGATATCCACGGGTAAATTGTGTTGTAAAAAACTCAGTTTCCTAGCCCAGGATGGGGAGGCCTTGAGTCTGGTGATATTCAACATCCCTAGAGTGAAGGTTTCCCCCATCACACCTTAGGTGCGAGGGGTGGGCCCCTGGGCCCACCAGCCTCTTCTAGGTCCCCACGGGCTTTCACAGCAGTGCGGGTGTTAGCAGCAATGCTATCAGAGTTTTTGTTGATTTTTGCAGAAAGAGTCGCATTGGCTTTGGCCTTCACTTTTTGTTTTCCCAATGTCGGACGAATTTTTTGCGGTGCGGATGAGTTTGGTGCACCGTCGAGCGGGTCAAAAAAATTTTTTTTCGGTTGGGATAGGTCCCAAGTCAGCTTTGACTGGAGCTTGGGTGCAATGATTGGGTGAGATCGAATCTCCCATCAGATCCTCAGATTGAGTGGCCTGCTTAGCATGGGCTTCCCAATCTTATTGGATGATGGATTCCTGAGTTGCTTCCACTGCGAAGGTCTCCATGTCCTCCTGGCGTTGTAAGTGTGGGATAGTGGTGGTGGCCTTGGCTGCTTCCTTGGCCGTGGCCCTATGGGCCTGCTTGGCTTTCTTCCACTCCTGCGGGGAGATAGGCTTTACCAATAGGTAGCAGCCTTGTGCTCCCCATGGGAAAGCCTCCTTGGTGCTTGCGGTTGGTTTGTAGTGCGCCTCTCCACTGGCCATGGCCACCAAGGGGTGCTCTTGGAATGTGACACCCTCCTTGATGGGGCATGCGTGCGCCTTATGGCCGAACGTGTCACAGTGGGTGCAAATGGGGGGCGCGCTGTCCACGGTTACCTGGAATGGGTGGGTGGTATGCCCTGCAATATCAATAAAAGTGGAGTGCGGGATCTGGGTTAGGTCCTTCGCGATCTCCTCAGTTGGGGTCAGAACTGCGATGGCTTTGCCAGTGCACAGGTGTGGCATTAGCGTGAAGCATTGCATTTTGAAAGATTGTATTTCACTGTATACGGCGAGACCATCTTTCAGGTGTTGTTCCAAAATGTCACATTTTACCGTAGTAGGCAAAAAGTCAAACGTGAGGAAAATTTGGTTTGATTTTGTCCATCTGGTGCGTTTGGTTTCGATGACCCATTGCCCTTCAGGGAGGTTGACCACTATGTGCACCGCTGCAGCCTCATCTGCTGCTTTTTTGCTTTTGAAACCTAGGTCCAGCCAACTGCGTGACATGGAGTGAGGTGCAACGTACACTGCAGTCGGGAAAACTTTGTGTACATCTTCACAAAATTTTTCCCATAAGGCCATTTTTTGGATGTCCAGATACACATGGACTCCAAATTCCACCGACAAAAGTGGCTGGGAGTGTGGCTTGTTGATGTACTGGTTGCATCGTGCTTGCCACGCGAGTATCTTCAGGGAAATTGTGACCGCCAGTTTTTTAATATTTTTGTCTATTCCGCCAGATTCTCCGGGGCATTTTCAAACATTGGAGGCCGCAGGCCAACCTGCTCCTCTTACCTTGCTTGCCCAACTGCTCCCTGACATGGGCGCAGACTAATCTCCTATGTGAGATTATCAAACTAGATTCAGTCTTGAATTGAATAGGTTGCAATAGTGATTGCAACAAGAAAGAAAAGTTTATAAATGGTATGTTTTTTTGTTATTTGTAATCTCAACTGTTGTATTTGATAAATCTTTTCTTTCTTGTTGCAAACACTTTTGCAACCCATTCAATTCAAGACTAAATCTAGTTTGATAATCTCATAGAGGGGATTAGTCTGCGCCCATGTCTGGGAGCAGTTGGGCAAGCAAGGCAAGAGGAGCAGGCGGAAGGCCCGCGGCCTCTAACATTCAAACGCCCCGGAGAATCCAGCAGAATAGAAAAATCTAAAAAAAACTGGCGGTCACAATTTCCCCAGAGATACGCGTGGCAAGCATGATGCAACCAGTACATCAACACGCCACACTCCCAGCCACTTTCGTCGGTGGAATTTGGAGTCTGTGTGTATCTGGACATCCAAAAAATAGCCTTATGGGAAAAATTTTGTGAAGATGTACACAAAATTTTCCTGACCGTGGTGTATGTTGCACCTCACTCCATGTCGCGCAGTTGGCTGGACCTAGGTTTTGAAAGCAAAATAGCAGCAGATGAGGCTGCAGCGGTGCGCATAGTGGTTGACCTCCCCGAAGGGCAATGGGTCATCAAAAGCAAATGCACCAGATGGACAAAATCAAACCAAATTTTCCTCACGTTTGACTATTTGCCTACTACGGTAAAACGTGACATTTTGGAGCAACACCTGAAAGATGGTCTCGCCATATATGGTGAAATACAATCTTTTGAAATGCAACGTTTTACGCTGATGCCACACCTGTGCACTGGCAAAGCCATTGCAGTTCTGACCCCAACTGAGGAGATCGTGAAGGACCTAACCCAGATCCCATACTCCACCTTTATTGATATCACAGGGCATACCACCCACCCATTCCAGGTAACCGTGGACAGCGCGCCCCCCATTTGCACCCACTGTGACACATTCGGCCATAAGGCGCACACATGCCCCATCAAGGAGGGCATCACATTCCAAGAGCACCCCTCAGCGGCCATGGCCAGTGGAGAGGCACACTACGAACCAACTGCAAGCACCAAGGAGGCTTTCCCGTGGGGAGCACAAGGCTGCTACCTAAGGGTAAAGCCCATCTCCCCGCAGGAGTGGAAGAAGGCCAAGCAGGCCCATAGGGCCGCGGCCAAGGCCACCACCACCATCCCATACTCACAACGCCAGGAGGACATGGAGACCTTCGTGGCGGAAGCAACTTGGGAATCCATCACCCAATCAGATTGGGAGGCCCATGCTGAGTGGGCCACTCAATCCAAAGATCCAATGGGAGTTTCGATCTCACCCAATCGCTGCACCCAAGCTCCAGTCAAAACTGACTTGGGACCTATCCCAACTGAAAAAAAAAATTTTTGCCCCACTCGACAGTGCACTGAACTTATCTACACCACAATAAATTCGTCTGACGTCAGGAAAACAAAAAGCGAAGGCCAAAGCCAATGTGACTCTTTCTGCAAAAATTAACAAAAACCCCAATAGCATTGCTGCTAACACCCGCACTGCTGTGAAAGCCCGTGGGGACCTGGAAGAGGCTGGTGGGCCCGGGGGCCCACCCCTCACACCTAAGGTGCAATGGGGGAAACCTTCACTCTAGGGATGCTGAATATCGCTGGACTCAAGGCCTCCCCATCCTGGGCTAGGAAACTGAGTTTTTTACAAAACAATTTACCCGTGGATATCCTGGCCATCCAGGAGTCCCACTGTCCACGAGGTTCCAAGGAAGCTTGGAAAACAATGCTCCTACCATCCCTATCCTTTTGGTCGAAGCACTGTGGGGTGCTAATTTGGAAAAACAATTTTTTCAAATTCACATCCTCAGAAACATTCCTAAATGGCCGAGTGCTCATTGTCACCTTCTCATGGGCCGACGTTGCACACACAATAGTCAACATTCACGCCCCAAACAGTGTACACGAGTGTCAGGAATTTTTCTCATCAGTCAAATCCCTCCCGCTACCCCCCAATTCTTTCCTAGTTGGCGACATGAACTGTTGGCTAACCTCACCAATGGACTGGTGGCCGCCATCACCCCATGCCCCACAGGGTCACGTAGAACTACGCGTTCTAAAAGCCACCCTTGGGTTAATGGATGCGCTGCCGCAACATGCCCCACTGCTAGAAAACATGACACGTCCCCACATCCACAATGGCCAATTAAGGTCCATGACCTGCATTGACCTTATTCTAATGCCGGTGAAATTCCAACCCCACATCTCCCACTTCAAAATAATGAAAATGGAATTCTCCGACCACCGACTGGTCTTGATAACATACCACTTACCTGTCACAGTTGCAAAGGCCCCACATTGGTGCAAAATCCGCCCCCCGAGCTCACATTGCCAGGATTTTCCACATGGGTGGAAGAGGCAACTTTGGCAAAATCGTTTGTTGCACCATTTTGTGCAGACCCCATTTCCACATGGGCAACTTTCAAAGAGGACACCATCCGCCACTATCGCCATCTCTCCTCCAGGCGCTCATGAACCACATCAGCGGTTATCTCATGCATGCTGGTGGAATTGGCCCACTTGGAGTCCAACATTCCAGCCACAGGATATAGCCCTGCATGGGGCCAGAAGTGGGCGGAGGCAGCTGCCCACCTCAACGCACTTGAAAGGCAACACAAATATCGGGTTTGTGTCCAATACAGGGCCACATGCATCACTAAAGGCGACAAGTGCACCGCATACTTCTTTAAAAAAAATTTTGCACCACGCCAGAGTGTGGCCTGCACACAGGTGTGAAGATAAGATAATTCCATTGCGGACACACCAGCTAAAGTGGCAATCGAAATGCAAAGATATAACTCCGAGTTATACCAAGCCAAACCAATTCAGCCGGCCAAAATGGCAGATTTTCTCAACTGAGCTCATATATGCACCATTTTCCGATACCCAGAAATAATGAATTTAATCACTCCAAATGAATTATGGACAGCCATTCGCGGTGCGCCAAACCAAAATGCCCAGGCCCAGATGGCATTCCATATGAGTTCTACAAAAAATAATTTAAATATATATCCCCACTGCTGCTAGCCTCACTCAACCAAAGCCTGATGGAAACGCGCCTCCTACCAGGAGGACATGAGGCCTTTACTATCACACTCTTCAAGAAAGGGGATAGGCTTGACTTAGCCAACTGACGCCCCATTTCTATATTAAACACAGACACCAAAATTTTAACCAAAATCATGGCTAACTGTTTAGGGACTGTAGCATCTGCCACCATCTCCCCAGAACAATTTAGTTTCATCCCCAGAAGGTCAATTTTGGATAACGTGCACTCTGTGGCTAATGTGTGTCAGTCCACAGCCTCTGGGGCACTTGTATTCTTGGACCAACAAAAGGCCTATGATAGAGCAAACTGGGAATACCTAAGGGCCTGCCTCCATCAATTCCGCCTACCCCCATTTCATAAACTGGGTGATGCTGCTCATGGAATCTGCAACAATGGCAGTGCGTGGCCCAGGCTTCCTAACGGAAGTAGTCCGCCCTCAAAGGGGCCTGCGACAAGGGGACCCCCTCAGCCCACTCTTATACAACTTCATCCTTGACCCACTACTGCGAAATGTGAATGCCCACCTCACTGGGGTCCATGTGCCAGGCCAAACCCCAGTCAAGATGATGGCATTTGCAGATGATTGCGTGGTGGGGGTGTCTAATAACAAAGATGCACGCGCGCTTATAGCCCTCATCCAGGAATATTCCTGGGTAAGCAACGCGGCACTGAACGCCTCCAAAACTGAAATCATCCTCCTTGGTCAGTTTCAGAACTTCTGGGCCCCAGCAAGTAGTTCCCAACCTGGCCCATCTGCTCGCCCACATCCACGCCTTACTAACTCAACACACACCGCTCCACTGGTGCTCCCCTTTGTGCCACGTCCTACCATAGGACTGGTACGCCATCTGGGCGTGTGGATGGAGGCAGGTGGATACGCGTCAGCAGTAATGGAGTGCCATATACTGGACAACGTGACGAAGCGAATCACCTCTCTCAGAGCCCACCCTACTACCCTCACTGGCATGGTTGTTCTTGCCAACTTTATGCTCCTATCCAAAGTCTGGTTCGGAGCCCATGCCATCCCCTTCTCCCCAAGCTTCTTCAAATCCCTGTATGCTTTTCTACAAGGATGGCTTTGGTCAGGCCGCCCTCCACCAGTACGGCTAGAGGTCATGTTTGGCCCTCATCATCATGGTGGCATGGGCCTGCTTGACTTCAAAGCCCATGCTGCCAATATCCTGGGCACCTGGATCACAGCTGTCACTGCTCCTACACTCCCATCCCAACACTGGTCCCGCGCAGCCCGCTCCAACTTCTCCCAAGCCTTGGGCCTCAACAATCCATCAAACCCACACTCCCTGATGAAATACCTCGCATCACACACATCGGCCACAGGTCTCACGGGACTAAAACCCACTACAAACGAATCCTACTCTCCATGAAAAGCGCAGAGTGGAGAATTTGTATTAGTGGACATACAACCCGAAGAGGCCGCCCATCTCCTCAGTTCACACAAGAGGTACAGGCGCTACCCATCCATGATGGCGTGATCCCCATTCGACCCCAAGTCCTATCCAGGGTGGACTACCTGGACACGATGGACATCCCTTATTCCACTGAGACCCAAAAGACTATCTGGAAGTATGCACACCATCCTCTGTTGCAGCCTCAAGTCCGCTCCCATGTGTGGCGCTGCCTGAGGCGGGTGTATCGTACAGCTGAGCGCTCTGACGCTTTACACTCATCCTGTGTCATGTGTGGCCAGTATGGAACGCTGTTCCACCGCCTGGAGAAGTGTCCTACCTCTAAAGTGATATGGCGCGAAGTCCAACGTCTGCTAGGCCAGGATCATACGCATCCCTTCAGTCTGTCAAGAGATATGTTTGCTTCATCAATGGCTCCTCCCTTCCACCCTCCCTCCGTGCTCTGGTGGTTGCAATCGCCATGTGGACCATCCACACGATTGTCTTAGATGCCATCGCAGGCTCCACCCCCACCCTCCCAGAAACTGTCCACAGATTTTGGTCTCATTTGGTGGACCACTTTCAAGCGTGGATGTTTGGATACCTCCCACCGCGTCGCCAACAGCTGGTCTCCTCCTGGTTCCCAGTCTGGTTCATCAAATCAGACCCCTTCATCCAAACGTGCTCAATAGTGGCTACGGCCCCTTCACACGTCCCCTCCCCCTCCCCATAAGTGGCGTTCCCACTGGCAACAAGAGATAGCATCGCGTCTCTGGGGTGCCTCCCCTGGTACTAAGTTTTGTCTCATCTGAGTCATATTCGGAAGTGTCCATCCCATGGTTGGCCTTCCCCACAATAAATTAAATTAAACTGTTGTATTTGGTTGAAATTGGTGGTTTTTGATTGATTTGATGGGCTCAATGGTTTAGGAAAATTTAGTTGATGGTTTAATTTATTTGATAGTTTAAATGGTTTTTCTTTGTGGTTGGTGGTTTTATAAAATGTGTTAAATTTGGATTTTAACTTTAGTGATAGTCATCTAACTATATAAAATTAATCAACTAGGATTATCCGGTAAAATTTAAACCTATAAACTATTCTGGGTATAGCTGGGTGTCAACGAAAATTAGTTAAGATCTTTTTATAAGAATATTTATGTTCAGTTTATATATGATGCAATGTCTCATGAACAATTAAACCAAAAACCACCAAACTTAGTACAAGTATACTATTAATTTTCATGAGTTGTTTTTTAAATTTTAAATTCAAATATTTGAGGTACACTGACCAGGGTGTGGACATTACCTAACCAGAAACTCCAAAACTAAAAATACCAAAAAATGAACCACCCCCTAAACAAGCAGCAGGACACACAAAAAATGAAAAACAACCTACCAGGTGGCACAGCAACAAGCCACTTATCCAACTATGGGGGAGGTGGAGGGGGATCAGGCGGATCATTGGGTTCAGCATTGTGGAGGTGGACCAGTGCTGATAGCAAGGAGGTTGGGGCTTCCATAGGGTGAGGGTTGAGGAAAAGCATATAAATGTTGAAATTGACAATTTGGGCCTGGAGCATAGCCTCTATGAGTTTGGCACATGGTGTTCAGCTTGGATGTGGGCGTTGATAAGCTGGGCTAATTTTGCAATGTTGGCTCTGGTGACACATGTGGATGGGGAAAAATCTGCCAGTTCAGCAACATATTTGACAGCAGTGGTGGCAGTTTCAGTGAGGCATTTGGTTTCATCTTTTGCAACAGCAGGGAAATTGGGGGGACATGGTGAAAAGCAGCCCCTATTTAAATTCAGCAGAAGATTCTGCCATTTTTTATGGAGATGGTGACTTTTGGGTGAGGCCACCATGGCTTCAGCAAGCTGATGGTCGCTTTGGTAAGGGGTAGCATTGGGTTTTGGGACATATTGGTTGGGTGAGAATGGGGCATCAAAGTGTGAAAACAGATAAGGATTAAAATCAAATGGTCTATCAGCTGGTGGCACAATTTCACCAGATTTGGTCACTTTATCCAATAAGTCCCAGGAATTTTGGTTGACTTGGATTGATTTGGTGATAGGTGGCTGTGGTTGGGTAAGTTTTGGGGCGGGAGAATTTTTGGATTGAATATGAGTCCAAACCTGCTCCTGATTCGTTGCCATGGGTGTAAATTGGCCGACTTGGGCTTGGTTCCTAGATTTTTCTTCTGATTCATTGAGTGCACAGTCTGGGGTGGGGGCAGCCAAAATCTTCACTTGAATGATGTTGCTGTGGCCTCATGGGTGGTGTTGGCAGTGTTTGCAGGGTTTGAATTGTATTGACATGTTTTTAGTATGGTTTAACTTATGGCAGAGGAGGCAAATTGTGCGGCCATTGTCAATATGCGCTTAAAAGATTTGGTCTGGTGTGGATAAGATATAGGCACACAAAGGATGTGCTTGACTATGGTTAGCTGGTAGGGTAATGGTGGCCATTGCCTGAGGTGCCACTAGGCGCTCAACACCACTTGGGACAATGAATGAAGGATGAGGTCTGTGCCATAAGTGGACAGCCTGACATCAACTCTTCATAGAGTGTTTGAGGGGGAAGGTGTGAAGGGAGGTTTTCAAAGGTCACCACAAGTGTGGTATCATTGAGATATGTGTTTGGGTGGTGGTAATGGGTGTGTTTTTGTATATTTCGGCGTTGCTGCTGCAGAAGCCACGTCCTCTTCAGTGGGGAAGTCTATATTAAAATAGTCCTTGTAAGGGCAGAAGTTAATAAATCCTGCTGGTGCAAAGGTGGCCATTGTGAGTTCAATTATTGCTTTGTTGGAATATGGGAAGAGACATCTGTAAACAATGCAGAGGCAAAGAAGATAGTGGATTGAGAGAGGGCTAGGGGATGGGGCAGGTTGGGTGATCTGGCGTGAGGTGGAGTGCTAAGTCCCTTGGAGGGACAAATCACCAGATGTATTTGGCGGACTGGACAAGCCAATCTGCACGCATTTGCCTGCTGGGTGATAAACACTAGGTGATGGAGTGCCGCTGCCCCACATTGGAGTGGCAGGCGGTGGACCCAAGGATATTGGTTGGAAATGGTGATGCAGCAGGTCAATGAAGGTTAAAATAGCTTTCTTTAAATTAAAATTGCTTGAAAGTGGGATTGAGCGGACAGATTTTAGGAATTGTAATAGGCTTTAATTAAAAAATCATAAATTTTTTTAAATCAGTTCTATATAAGATTTTGAAATGTTTTGGGGAAAAACCACCATAAAAAAGGCTCTAAAAACTATTAAATAAGTGAGAAATTATGAATACTCAATAAAACCTTTTTGAGAACAACACTATATATAAATATTCCTTATAATAGCAATGTATAATATATATACTCAGCACTGTATATTCTAAGTCGATTATAGTTTGCACTTGGACCCAATCCAATATAATCTTTACTTTTTACTTGTGAGCAAAAGTATATAAGACAGGTTGGAAGATGGTATTAACTTTAAAAAGAGTTTATTGAGCTTTTATAATTTCTCAATTATTTCTACTTTTTGAGCCTTTTTAAAGGAGGTTGTTTTTTCCTAATTTTTTTTGAAGGAGGGTCTTTTTTTCACAAAATTTTTAGGGCTACTTCTTTTTTCCCTAAAAAATTAGTTTGTTTTTAAAAGTGATTTTACCAACATTTTTTAAGAAATCACTATCTCTATATATTATTTTTTGAACCATCACTATTTTTATATAAATAAAAATCATTGTATATTTATTATATTAGTATCTCATAAAAATATACTAATTATTCATTTTATCAATTTAGTTGATTTTATTGGTCAAATTCTGCAAAAATGATAAGCATCTATAATGATTTAAGCTCATCACGCTATGATCTCATACTTGCTTGGATTTTGAACATACCCCTAGCCATAGGACATATACCAAGTCAAAAGCTGATTTGAATCTATCACTTTTCCTATGCTAAAATTAAATTTTTTAGCAATATAATAACACACAATTGAAATACATCACTTCCAGCCATTTTATATACATAAAAAACCACATGTCTGCTACTGGACCAATCCTTACAAAAGTAGACCTTTCTCTTGCTAAGCCCACTTCCTGAATTAAAAAGTGAACTGACCATGTCCAGAGAGAATAAACAATCCTGCTAGTGTGCTTCTGCATCTATAGAGCAGTACCTCCCCAGTCACCACCCCAGTGCAAGTAGGACTCTCTGCCCATCAGTGCTTAGCACAAAGAAACGGACGACCTACTTACACTTAAACAGTTTTTTTTGCTTAAAAAAGCACACTCAATGGAGATAAACCCACAGGTCAACTTTCAATCACTGCCAAAAAGGATTTTAGCAATGGTGCCCATTTATATTAATCTGAAACAGCACCAACTCCCACGCCTAAGCAGCATACTATTTTAATAAATAAGAAACTTTACAAACCACTCTGAAGAGGAAAGTGAAGCTGCTGAATTGCTCCCGCTGCTGACGCCCATGGAGCTTTCAGCAAGGAATCCTGATTGCTTCAGGGTGAATTGGCAACCTCCCCAGCATATAGAGCTCTTGATAATTTTAAAACATCGCCAAAGGAGGTACAAACCACAGTATCAAAAAACGCCACCCACCTGGGCTGCAAGGACTCCCCTACAGTAGAGTCACCAGCTGGCCCCTAGTAAGCCCAGTGAACTTACCAAAGAGAGTTCTGGGGCGCACAACGAATTCAGGTCAATCGGCCTCAGGAATAACCCACTGGATCTCACCATGACCGCAGGACTAATCAGTCTCCAAAAATGGCAAACAAAGATCCCAATAATGTTTCAGTCTCATCAGGATCTGACTCTGACATAATTTGCAGAAAATTGCATGCTAAAATCATCAAGCTAAATCCCCAATAAATTACCAGTCAGCTCAGGGGAAAAGCCAGCCAAAAGCCAATCCACTCGCCCACCAAAATCATTGGGCAGCATCCTTGACAAAATTCGGTTGGTGGAGGGGACTATCCCACCCAAACTCATTCTGATTGCTCGCCTTACTTATTGGGCTGTAACCCCAATGTTGTAACAGTAGCATCAGGTACTGAGTCTGATGGATTGGACAACCAGACAACTTCATAAAAAAAATAAAAATCTTACATGAGGGATCTGCTGCCCCCAATGCAGTCAAACAATCATCCCAGGCACCCGTAAAATACACCCCCATGCAGGAAGTTATGCTAGCACACCATGGCGTGTCCTCCCATGAAATTAAACGGTGGGAGGCACTGTAGTTCCCATACTCTATAGTGACTCAGTGGATCTCAAAACACATCACGCTCGTCATTGCTGACATATGGAGAGCTCATTTACCTTCCTCTGGGGCTGCCAAACGCTGGCTCAATACAAAAATATTGCTGAACATGTTGGTATTTTCAAATCATCATGGGTTCAAACTGAAGACACGCTCAATTGGATGAAGCTTCCACTTAATTATCAAATTGTAAAGGCCGCCATTGATATGACCTGAAGCCCATAGATGCTAAAGCCTGAAAACTCCAGCATTGATCTCCACAACGCAATGGAGTATATTAAAGCTGGAATACCAGCAAAATTCACCCAGGTCACTTGGAGCTCAGTCCTCTTTTGATTTGAGCTTACCAAATATGCAGAACGTTTTCCTGAACGTTTTGACCATCCACAAATGGCTCACCATACCATCCCAGTTGAAATAGCACTGGAATAGTACAATACCTCGTTCTCCCTCAGAGGAGGCTCTACCATGGGTTGCGGCTGGGTTCAAGGCTACTTAAGCCTTACACTGGAGTACACCTGCATTCTGTGGTGACTGCATCTAACCTTCTTAATGGCAGGTTGGCCAAAGGAGAAGGCGTAAGAATGGGGGCCCTTCCAGGATTAGTCACTGGAGGAGGCCATCAACTGGTGCACCAGTGAGTTTACCCCTTGGAAATGAAATACTGGTTACATGCAGGCTCCAGTATTGAGCAGTTTCTTTAGTGGGAGAACCTGGGGGTAACAAAGCCAATTCATGAAACTCTCTGTGGTCGTGTATTTATCATTTCATAATGGAATATCTGGTGAATCTTTGCCATACTTGCCGAAGTGGCTGACTGGGATGCTACGGGGTTCAACGCTTAATCGCCCACCTGTGTCTGGAACAAAAGTTTCTCCACAAGCAGCAGCGGCGATGAAGGGTGTCATGACTCCTGACCTCAGATGCAAGTAGCTCAAAGCGGTCATTCATATTGAAACCATTTTGTGACTGGAAACAGTCATTCCTTGAGCCACCCGCTGCTGCCCCATACGCTGCTGAAGGCTTTGTTCCTATGGAGGTATTCCAGTGTAGTGAAGTGGATGTGCCTGCTGCCATGGCGAGAATCTTCACCAATGGTGCTGAAACAGTGTCACAGTTAGGGATTGGTGCCAGCGCAACTCAATCACGCTGGAAGCTCTTCAGCAGTGTCTGAGCCCAGAGTGTAGGCCTGAAGCTGTTCTTTTTTGTTACCAGCTGGATTCTAATTAGCCGACGCCCTTGGCTGGCAACACTTGGAAATCACGCTCAGATGGCCAAGAGCGTTAATTGACGTGGTAATAACATACACCAAGTTGAATCATTCTTTAAGTGGGGGTTTAGCACAATTAATAACTCAGCTGGATTATAAAGGATAAAACCCCTGCTGATGCACCAAACCCACCCAAAACACCAAGTTGTACAGCGCCATGACAGCCCAAACTGACGAGCACTCATGGAATGGGGCCAAAAGCCACATTGATTACATCTGGCAACTTATCAGTGGAGGCTTTATGGATCACCAGGCATCCAAGTCATACCTGAAAGATGCCATCCAATTCCATTTGCAGCTAGTGGAGGAGGAAGGATGGTCTGACTTGATAATGTCATTCTACCACAAGCTTGACGAGGTCTTGATAGTTGGGGACTTTGACCACCACTGAGTACCCAAACGTGGGTACATTGACATTGCAATACCAGGAGAGATCACTTGGGAGAAGCTACTCTAGGCCAGAATCAAATAAAATGACATATACCTGCAAATGGAACTGACCCTTTATGCAAACCAGACCTCCTGGTAGGTCACTTTTCAGAGCCTACTGACGTATTGGGAAAGAGAATGGGTACATATGACCTGGACAAGCCTCTCATACTACAGGGAAGTTTGGGGATTTAGGCAGGCTGGCATTGATTTAAATAGCTAAGTGGCTTTACCCTCAGACTGTAAAGGTGCTCTATGAGCCGGCTCCATGGATGAAGTCAAAAAAATCGCCTTGCCAAGATTCATCCACTTGACCAGTCTCGGCTGAAACATCTATGTGGAACAGGAAGATGCAAAGCAATTGTGCCGGTTCTGCTATCTGACCAGCCTTATGATGGCCCAGTGTCACCACAAGAAGGAGAAAAACCCTCGTGAATATGATATGGCCCTGTCAGTAGAGTCACCAAAATTGGTAAAAAATCTTTCCTTCGTCACAAAGCCAAGGAATGGATACTGTGCAACCTTATGGAGGTCGTGGACATGAAGTGCCAGCAACAGGATCTGGATGCCGCCCATAAGGAAGCATGAGAACAGGAGTCTGCCAAGCAACCTGAAGCGGATGATGAACTCTTCATGAACATCTAATCCTGAGGCTTATAAAATGGATGAGGGAATGGGTCCTGATCCAGTTGTGCCTCTCTTGTCTCAAGCGGAGTGGACGGTTTGAGAGGAGGAGTGCTGGCAGAAGGATATCCCCAAGAAATTGTCCAAAAAGGGCCGCTCATCATCAGATACAGAGAATTTAGTGTCTAAGCCTGAAAAGCCAAGGTTGAATAAGTAATCAGCATGTGAATCATTGGCAAAAAAATCATGTGCTGAAACCCACTCATCCTCAATGCCCGTCAAACCAACAAAGCCAGCTGAAAATACCCTAGTAAAAAAAGACCCATTCCACCAATAAACCCGATAGCAGGTCTGGCAATTGATTGGCAAGTGTTGAAGATACCTCTATTCAGTTTGAATTGGCAAAGGCGCTCCCAAAGTTGGTACTAAAACTGTCTCCATTATCAATTGACTAGGATATATATGGCTAGTGAGCTTCTGGTGCACAAAATTACTGGCAATAAGATATCTGTACCCATCAACTGACCCCACAAAGCTCCAACTACCCCGCGCTCACCATCAGCAACTACAGATGCCAAATATCTTACATCAGTTCTTAATTCTATCCATAAACTGGACAACCTCAACCATTCTTATACCCATTGGTCGGGCAACTGGAAATAAAATAGTGACCATGAATTCTAGGTGGATGGCGAGCACTTAAATGAGGAAGAGGAAACTACAGCACTTCAAAGTAAATAATATGATAGATTTAAGTTTTTTGTCAGAGACACATTTAAGCACACAAAAACAGATGGTGCTAAACTCAAACTGATATGCAAATAGCTACTCATGATCCCTTCAGCTTGGGTATCAAGCCCTTTAAATGGATTACGTGGCTTTCATTGTGCTGAACAAGAACGTAGACCTGGTATTTGTGGAGGAGACTCATGTCAGACGGATCTTAGTAGCAACTTCTACAAATAATGAAACTAGAAAAAGCAACTGGTCGGTTGAAGTGTACGTTTGATTAAAGCCCCACAAGAACCACTACCTTGGCAACTTTTATCAGAGATGTAAGCCTATGCAGCCACGCTCATAGCAGGATACCTAAACTGTTAAACAAATTTAAGCTGGGATACGTTCACAACTAGCAAGTGGCCCAACTGTAAAGCCAAAGGTATGCAAGAGTACCTGGTCAAGTCAGGGATGTGCCTTATTATTAATGAAGAGGACGATGATCCTGCTAACCTCACAAGGTGGTCTTATGGTTCCAGCAGAGCACTGCAGACAGGTTCACGCCTAGAAACATGCTCATGTCATCTGACCTCAAGCTGCTGACATCAAATAGAGTATAGCGTAATAAACTCTGAGAGTGACCATATGATAGTCAGTGTCGATATTGACCTGGGTAAACCCCTGAAAAACTGATAGTGGCATATCGCACCAGCCATGTGAGGGATGGGGAGTGGTACCAAACAACCAAAACTGGCCTTGATCGACTGGTCTCTTACTTGGACCATCAACCAGGAATTTATCCCCTAGAAAATGGTCCCAAATTAGGAGAAAATCAAGCGCGTTAGAAGAAAGTTAAAAAACTTTAAATGAACTGCCGCTGCAAAGCAACTGAAGGATGCCCTGGACAACCTGAAGCTTTCATAATGGGACAGCAAAGAACAGCGGAGCGATTATTGAACAACAAACAGACATTATCAGGCTTTTAATGAGTAAACAGGATATGGAGCGTCATGTGAATACTTATAGGTATCAAAACCTTGCATGGATAATGACAAAGAGGGCCTGGCTTCACTCAAGGAAATTCAATACAAGGCAAGATCTGGTAGATGGAAACCATGTCAGGCGAAGTGTCCTCAAATCCTATAATCAAGTGTGAGATCAAGCAATTTTACAGTGTTTTATTCCAGTACCAAGAAATGAACAAAGCAACAACTAAGTCCATTATTAACCTGGATAAGCTGGCGCTAGGGGTCTTTTCACTAGAGTATGTTTAAAATCTATCCGCTGAGATCACTATCAATGAAATTAAATGAGCGTTAAAGGAGTTTGCTGAAGAGAAAATTCCTGAAACCTGACAATGTGTGGAAATTTATAGCGCCTTCAGTGACTGTATTGCGCTGGAGCTTGCAAACCTTTTCAACTCCTGCCTGCAAACTGGACGCCAGATTCCTGGGGGCCAGGAGGCTCAGATTGTACTTCTGTACAAGAAGGGGCTCCAATGACAACTTTGGAAGTGGCGCATAATCGCCTTGTCCAACACCAACTATAAAATTCTATTGCACATCTTATCAAATAGGCTTATGGCAACCACCCCACGTACTCTCCATCTGGCCCAACACGGGTTTATAAAGGGACGCACCATCTGGGATAATTTTTGGACCATCCATAACATGCTGAATGACATGCAAGGATCTGAACTGGGCTAACTTATGCTTCTCAACATGGAGAAGGCCTGCGATCAAGTAGCATGGCCCTTCTTGCATGTGGCGTTGAAGGTGGTGGGTATCCCCTTGCTTTACGCTCCTGGATCTTGACACTGTTTTTAGGCCTTACTAAAAAGGTGATCGTTACCAACAGCCTTATCAATGATACCCTGATTGGCAGGATCTCCGCCAAGATGATGCCATGTTGCCAATTTTATTCAACTTTGCAGCCAACATCCTCTTGGTAGCAGCAGATGTGAAACTCTGGGGCCTCATTCACACCAACCTTGGCCGCTGAAAATGCAAGCCTTCATTGATGACACCGAAGTGGGAATCAGCTCTACAACTGACCTTCAAGGTGCCAAATAACTCCTGAGCCTATACCAATTAGCGTTTACTGTGAAGCTTAACTTAGAAAAACCTGCCATAATGAGGATTGGTGTACCAAATTTCAGCCCACCTTTCAATATTTTGATGATCCAAAACACATGGACAGTCTGCTATCTTGGAATTTTGTTTAATGATAAGGGTCCAGCTGTACTTTGAACCAAGCAGTAGGTACTTTCAAGTCTGTTGGACCATATGGCCTGCTGGAAACATGTGCACCTCACCTCGAGGAAAAATGCTGTCTGTCAACATCTTCTTTTCTCCAACCTCTGCTACATCTTTCACATGCTAATAAGCCAAAGCCTGAAGAATAAAATCAAGGCTTTGCTTCACACCTTCCTCTGGTTCCAAGAAAAAGCAGCGCCAATCACCCTTGACACCCTATTTAAACTGAAGCGTGAAGGAGGTATGGGTCTGCTTATTTTGAGCCCCACACCTGGTGGATATGGACCAGATCTTCCTCTGAGTGGTGTATATGTGCATGCGCTGCCCTACCCTTGCGTGGAATGTTAATGTGCAAGAGCCTAAGGCCTTCAGGAGACAGTCTCCTTGCACTTACTGCATGAGTGGATGTCAAATACCCCAGAAAAATCACCTGTAAAGCCAGACTATTGGAATTTTATGAGAGTTGAGATATTCAGGCGCTACAAAGGCTATGAAATTAGTAGTTTCATGGCTCTAGTGATGGTGGAAACAAGGCAACGAAGTTATTAGTTTCGTTGCAATAGTAACTTTTGATCAGAATACAGAACTCTGTTATGAATAGACCAAAATTAAGCTACATGAGACCAAAATAGTGGTACTTTATTAGTTTGAAATGAGGGATATTTATAGGGGTAGATTTGGTAGTTCTTCGTGAGGATCTTTGTGCTTCAACTGAAGTAAGGTCTTTTTTAATAGAGGACCAATATAGCTGATTATTATTACCATACTTATTATGGTCATATCAAATAAGGTTCTTATTAGAAGGGGTCAACCTTCTTGTGGAGGGCTTAGCCCCTTCAAATTGCTTAGCCTCATCCATAAGATGTGGCCAATAACTCTGAAAGGTCAATCGTTGGTCTAATCAATAATTGGATATCTCCGATGGGGGTTTTAAGATCTTATTAGATCGAGACATTGAACCTCAATCTTGGTTAGAATTGGCCATCGCAGTTGAATCTCCAACAATGCCCCCTCAAGATCTTTCCTAGGGGGCACATACTTATGAAGAAACTTACTATGAACTCTATTGATAAAAGTCCCAGTATCAACAGCTGAAATGGAGTATTCAATACCCTGACAATAAATAATACAGTAAGGACCAGCCCATAAGGTATCAAGTTTGTGGATCCATCCTCCAGGTCTATGATGATAAAAGAGTACAAGATCCCCAATCTGATATTCAGGTAAAGTAGGTCTAATATCATTGGTTCTAGTTTCCTCTTTTAAGGTTGTAGCAGCAGGAGAGCTCGAAGCTAAGGCTTATACTCTGATAATTTCATCAGCTAGCCTCATCATAGCTAAATCATTAGTTTGCAGAGTTGCAGCATCAAGTATAGGTTGTACACTTGAGGGTAAAATAGGATCCCAACCGTAAAGAGCCTTGAAGGGAGACATCCCAATTATACGATGATAGCTAATCCTATAGGCTAACATTGCACTAGGTAAGTAGAGATTCCATCTGCTAGGATCGTTGGAGGCCATCTTTCAAAGAATGGTTACAAGGGTACCATTTTCTCATTTGACCACACCGTTAGTGGAAGGATTATAAGGAGCTATAAACAACTGATAGGTACCCATTAATTTAGTAAGTGCAGATATCACCTGTGAAACAAAGTTGGTCCCATTATCAGATAATAGAACTTTCAGGCTACCATGTTGGTTGAATACTTGCTTAAAAAGGAAGGATGCAGTAGCCTTAGCAGTGACAGTGGAAACTGAGACAGCTTCAATCCATTTGGTAAAATGATCGATAGCTAATATAATAAAATGATGTCCATAAGTGGCAGTAGGGAGAGGGCCCACCACATCAATACTCATAGTGGAAAAAGATTATGAAGGTCCTACAATTTTGTGTTGGTAAATAGGATTTCCATTACGCTGTTGTTGGCAAGTGAGACAAGTCTCCAACACATTGTACACATTTTCCATCATGTTATCCCAGTAACAATGAATTTTCAACCATTATAAAGTCTTAGTGACAGCTCCATACCCTACAGTTTGATGAGCTTTCATAACAGTATCAGTCCTTGCAGAAGGCTGAATAAAGGCAGCCATTTAGATCCCAACTTCTTATATAATGAACCTTCTTTAACCTGAGTATCCTCAGTTAAGGATTGTAGCTTCGCTATAACATCCTTAGATTCATGATACCTGAGTTCATGTCTGCCAATCAGATCATAGATACAATCTTGCTCAACAGTGAATAAAGTTTGTATAGGTAATCGAGAAAGTCCATCAGCACTTTGGTGTATAGCTCCAGCGCAATGTTAAATTGAAAAGTCATAATTCTGAAGTTTCAACGCCTACCTAGATAAGCATCCATAAGGATCTTTCATTTGTTGTAGCCAATTTAAGGAAGTTTTATCTGTGATGATAGTAAAATGCTTTCCATAAAGATAAAGCAAAAATTCTTGATGGTGGATAGGCCTTCAAGGCATTCTCTCTCAGTAATGCTATAATTGCATTCTGCCTTGGAAAGGGTTTTACTATAGTAAGCGATGGGATGATCAACCAGGTTGGAATCATGCTGAGCCAGAATAGCTCCAATAGCTACATCACTGGCTCAGTAAATAAGATAAAGGGTTCTGAAAAGTCAGGATGGGCTAAAATTGGGGCACTAATTAAAGCTTGACGCAAAAGATCAAAAGCTGCTGTTGTAATTCTTCTCATAAGAAAGGAACTTCCTTTTGCAATAAATAGACTAAAGGCTCCACAATCTCAGAAAAATGGGGGATGGATTGTCAGTAATAACCAACCATCCTTAAAAACACTTGAATATCGCACAAGCTTTTAGGAACGGGTATGTCCAAAGTAGCTTTTATCTTATTAGATAAGGGTAAAAGCCCATCGCAATTAACTTTATGGCTAAGAATTCCATCTCAATTTTGAAAAAAGAACACTTACATGGGTTTAGCTTAAGCAAAGCACGGCACATTTGATCAAATACTTTTTTTAAATGATCTAAATGCTTGTTAAAAGTGCAAGATAAAACAGTAACATTACTTAGATAAACAAAACACAAGAAAGTTTTAAATCCCCAAATAAGCCATCCATGGCTCATTGAAAAGTAGTATGGGTATTACAAAGCCTCTGCGGCATATAATTAGGTTCAAATAACCCCTCACTAGAATTTAAGGCGCATTTTTGATGGTCTTCCGGAGCCAGGTCATTTGCTAATAGCCACTAGCAAGGTCTATGGCCAAGAAGAACTGTGACCCAGACAGTAGTCTTAATGAATCTTCAATGCGAGGAAGGGTATAAGAATCCTTTTGGGTAACATCATTAAACCAATGATAGTCCATAACCACTCTATGACCTCCATCTTTTTTGAATGAGGAGTAGAGGGGAAGCCCATGGACTTTGAGAAGGCATTAGTAGCCCTACATCGAGGAGTTGTTTTAATTCCACTGAGACATAAGCCTCCTCTACTTTAGATTTGTGATAAGGGCGTGATTGAATAAGGGTAGTATCCCCAGTTTTCACCTGATGCTGCACATCATTCACTAACCCAAAATCTTTGGAACCCCTGGCGAATATATCCGCATACTCTTCAAATAGAGCCTCAGCTTCTTGCATTTGTTCAGGAGTAAGTGAATCTCAAAATTCAACTTCAACTCTAGCGATGATAGGTGGTTCTTCCAACCTAAAATCATATAAATCATCACATCCTGAGATGGATAAAATTCCATTCACAAGAGTAGGCCACACATAAGCAATAGGTTTCTTTTGATTCAATTACATAGGTTGAGAGATGAGATTGGCTAGTAAGACTATAAAGGTCCTATTATAAGCGGTATCAAGGATACCAGGGCAGGTTAAGGCCGCCAAATGAGAGGGATTACTGTTACTGAAGATCTCTAATACATTATCAGCTGGCACAAATACTTGTACTCCAGTATCAATTATAACTTGCTTTTTTGGAGGAATAGTAATCAAATTGTTAGATTATAAAGGCATTCCTTCAGAGGCACAAGCTGAAGGAGGCGGAAAAATAGCCCTAGGTCCCAAAATTTGGTATTCAAAACAAGAGATAGAAGTAAGATATTCCAATAAGCAAACGCATTATTTGAGTTTGTCTTTGCTATTGGAGACATCTTTTAAAATTAACGGTACTTAGTATCCAATTAAAGAAAGATAATTGTCCTTAAGACTAATTATTGCATCAAAAACAATGAAAAATTGGTTCACAAAAGCAAGTCATAGCAGTTATTGTCCAACAATACTGCAGGGGCCAAAATAATCAACTTTTCAAAGCGCATTGGAAGGGAAAATAAGCTCCTATGGATTTAGTATATAAAGGACCAGCAGTTCCATAGCCTTGAAAATGATTTAAGTCAGGCGCCACCTTGATTTTTTCATAAGCCTTTATGAGACCACATTTATGGGCAATTCCATGTCAATGATAGCTGGAACTTTCACTTTGTGTACTATGACTTCCACTCAGGTCACATCAGTGCCAAAGTGCGGGATTAAAAATACTGAGGGATTAAATGGTCAAATTGATCTAGATGATGAAACAGAAACGTAAGAAGAAATAGTATCTTTGTTGGCTAAATCATCAGGTATATCAAGTTCACCAGGAGCAGATACCACGTAAAGGTCTTTTCGAGTGTTAAAAGATTGCAATTGAGGCACAGGAGGTAGGTCAGCACAGGGAGCCTCTTGCCCTATGCTGTCTCCTCTTTTTTCGACTCTTCAGTTTGTTTCTTCCAACATTGAGTTTCCATATGACCCACTAGACTGCAATAGCTACAAGGATAGTTCTTAGGTTTAGGTTTGGGTCTAGGCGGCATCACATTAATATAGGAATGAGGTTTACTAGCAGAGGTCAGGTGCACCACACCATTAGGAATCAACATTAATGCCTCTTTGTCAAGAATATATCTAAAATTTCTTTTAAGAGATTTTAAATGTAGTAACAACTGAGTAAGAGAAGTAAATGCACTAATCACAGCTAAAATGACATCATCTACGGTAATACAATCACAAGTAGTGAGAGCCTGGGCCTCATGATAAAATCTTTTAGCAAAATTTTGAATTGACTCTCCTCGCTTGACTTGGATGATCATAAAGTATTGCTTTTGATCAGATAGAATTGATCACTCCCAAATTCCTTAATAAGGCGGTTTTCACTTTAGCCCAAATATTGCAAACCTTAAGGTGAGGGACCATGATTTCTTGAGCGAATTGGCTTAAACAAGAAGTAATACGCTGAACTTTCTGTTGATCCGTCACCCCATCCATTACTCGTTCATAGACAAATAGAAATGAATGGATGCTACCTTCACCCGGCTCATACTTATCCTTAGAGGTAGGTTTAAAAGCAATAGGTTCATTGCTTAAGACGTGTACGCCAGATTCCATGGTGGGATCAGCTTCCGAGTGCTCAGACTCAGGGATATGGGATTGAGTGAAAATTTGGACAGCTTGTTGTCATAAATTGTTGAAATCATCCTTCAAATTTTGAACCCATTGTGTAAAATGGTCATTTGCAGGCGAGTGATTTAAGTTAGAAATTGCAGCGAGCATCTCTTCTTGCTTATTCTCAAGTACTCCATATTTAGCAGTTAACCAATTAATTGAAGCTGTTAACATTGCAAACTAGCTTCTTGCGTAGATTGGTTAGCATCGCATAGACAATGAGCATTATCAACACCATCCAATAAGTTGGTTAGTGAATAATCCAGGTTATTTGGAAGGCCCCTAGAGATAAGAAATTAACTTGAGCTATGGCTCAGAATTGGTTTTCTAACGCCTGCACACTTGTTACCAGTAGACTTAAAAGTTCTGAATTGTGAACTGAAAGCGTTGAGCTGGGGGGACCAGGAGGTCCTGGGGGTCCTTGTGACTGTTGCGACCTGAAGGCCTTGGTAGGCCTTGTTGACCTGCAGGGCCTTGAGGATACCATTCACCAGGGGGTCCCAGGGTCACCAAAGAAGAACTAGGTGGTCCTGGAGGTCCAGGAGGACCAACAGGGCCGGGTCCACCTTCTCAAATAGTATCCACAATTTTGACAAGTTGTTGAAGTAGCCCATTGAGTTCAACAAAGCGTTCCTCATGTTGAGCCCACAATTGTCCCAGTTGTTTAGTAATCTCATCTTCAAGGGTAGTGATTTGGTGTTGAATAGGATTAGCAACATCACAAACCTGTTGAGATACTTCTTGGTTGATGTAACCCACAACTCCAATGTCATTTCTCCCCAGATGGTTATGTAATTCATTGATTTCCCTTCTATTATTGTGTATGGCTTCCCGATTATCCTGACCAAAGTTAAAAGCCATCTCATAGAAAGAGGATAGCTGAGAATGAAATTGTTGCGCCAGGGTCAACTTGCATTGGATCTCAAGATGATGTAACCCCATAATCTGGAGTATGTGATGAATGGCGGGATGTACGTACTGCTGGAGGTACTGCTCTGTTCTAGTCAAACCAACTTTGGTATTTTGTAAAACCGCTCTGTTGTATAAGTCCATTATATTAGCTGCAACCTTAGATGCTCAGTCTCAGTTAGGATGGGCACTGGGCTTAATAGCCCCCTTACTAAACCCTTAACTGTTTCGTCCAAATCTGCAGATTGAATTTGATAATTATCTTGGCCAGTGCCCTCAATGGCCAAGTCCATAGAAGCTCAAAATTGAAGATTACTGATATTAGCGGAAGGCACCTCCTGCCTGTTGGAGTGTACCCATCAGGTGATACTCATTGATTCCTTGGAAGAGGGGCTTCCTTTGCTAGATGTATTCATCGTCATGAAAATATGTTTTCACAAGGTAACCTTGTAAGCAGACCTGGCAGAAAGCACCAGTATTGGAATTTTGATAGAAATTGTGATATTCAGGTGCTATGAAGGCTATGCAATTATTAGTTTCATGGCTCTAGCGAAGATAAAACCGGGCAACAAAGTTATTAGTCTTGTTGCAATAATAATTTCCAATCAGAATACATAACTCTGTTATGAATAAGCCAAAAATGAGCTACGCGTGACAAAAATAATGGTACTTTATTGGTTAGAAATGAGGGATATTTATAGGGGTAGATTTGGTAGTTCTTCATGAGGAACTTCATGCTTCAACCAAGGTAAGATCTTTCCTAATAGATGATCAATATTGCTGATTATTATTTTTAATTGTGATGGTCAGATCAGATAAGGTTCTTATTAGAAGGGGTCAACCTTCTTTTGGAGGGCTTAGCCCCTCTGGGTTGCTTAGCCCCTTCAAATTGCTTAGCATCATCCTTCAGAGGAGGCCAATAACTCCAAAGGGTCAATCATTAGTCTATCCAAGAATCAGATATCTCCGATGGGGTTTTTAAAATCTTAGTAGACCAAGACACTGAATCTCAAACTTGATTGTAATCAGTCATCGCAGTTGTATCTTCAACAATGGTGGCTTTAACATAGTACTTAATAGGATAGATATGAAAACCGCTAGGCGGTGCCATATAAACTGTTCAGTTATGTATTTTCATGATCATATCAATGAGGAAATATGTAACTCTGTCAAGTACATCAATTACATTTGCAATTATGTGAACAAGGGCAGTGACCAGGCAGCTTTTGCCCTGAAGTATGAGATTGATGATGTAAATCTGTACGAGAGTGGGCGATACATCAGCATCTCAGAGGCAGTTTGGAGGATATTGGCATTTTCAATCCATGAGAGGTACCAAATTGTTTTCCATCATGCTTTTCACCTTGAGAATGGTCAGCGCGTGTACTTCACCTCTGACAATTTGACTGGGATGCTTAGCAATCCTCCTCAGACAATGCTCTTAGCTTTCTTTGGGCTATGCAACCATGATAATTTTGCAAAAACCCTGCTACACTCTGAGGTTCCTTCCTACCTTGTACTTAAGATATAAATTTTACAATAAGGAAGAAGGGTAAGGATGGCAAAGGTTGCCCAGTAGTGAAGAAGGACCATGCACTTGGAAGATTGTATACCATCCATCCAAACAACGTTAAGTGTTATTATCTCCACCTGCTGACACACAAGGCCCAAGGCTCAACGTCATTTTCAGGGCTGAATTTGTGAATGGCGTACTATGTCCTATATTTTATTATACGTTAAAGGTATTAGGTCTTCTAGGATATGATAATCAGTGGGACACTAACTTGGGGGAAGCTTCTTTATGTGATTCTCCCTTGAAGATGAGTGAGGTCTAAAAATGATGTTGGTGTTATATCAACTCTCCAATCCTATAAGGCCTTGGGAGAAGTACAAAGACAGTCTCTCAGAGGATATCATACAGCAGGTAGAGATGGAGTTGCAAGGCAGTGCAAAGCAGGTGATGGACAAGGTGTAAAACAGATGCCTGATGCTAAGTGAGGATGCAGTGTTAGTTTTAGAAGGAGTGGACTTACCACAGTATGGCTTACTTAATCCAATGAGCTCAGGAGAAGTCTTGAGGAATGTGGAATATCTGAGGGATTTTAGCCACAACATTAATAGTATAGAACAAATGCTCTCAAATAATATGTGTTTATTAACAGATGAGCAGCTTGATGTCTACCAGCAGATCCTTAGCTGCATTGATTCAGGTGCTGGGCATGTTTTTTTCCTGGATTCTTTGGCTGGTATGGGAAAAGATCTATCTAATCAGCTAGCTCCTGGCAAAGGTAAGGAGTTGTCAAGGCATTGCCTTGACTGTTGCATCCTCTGGCATTGCTGCTACACTATTGAAGGGTGAAAAGACAGCCCATGATGCCTTCAGGCTTCCCCTCAAACTCATCCATGAAGAGACAACCTGTGCAGCATTTCAAAACAGAGCAACATTGCCCTAAGTACTGCGTGGATTTAAGCTTATTGTTTGGGATGAGAGCATCATGGAATGCAAGGGAGGAATTGAGGCACTGAGCACAACCCACAAAGACATCAGGGGAAATGATGGAGTAGTGGGGGAGTCACTATTTTTCTGACTGGAGACTTATGGCAGACTCTACTAGTATTTTAAAGAGGAACTCGAGATGATGAGGTTAAGGAATGCATCAAGGCATCATATCTATGGCCACTCATCAAGAAATTCTATCTCAGGAAGAACATGAGGGTCTACTTAAGAGGTGATTTTTCTTCTGGGCAATTCTCAAAACTATTAATTAAATTTTAAAATGCAGAGTATTCCAGTTTTAATGGAAAGGTGAATATTTCTTCAGGCCTGGGCTCAGTAGTGATGACTCGTGAAGATCTCAAAGCCAGAATATACCCAGATATTGTAAGTCTGGAGAAACTTACCCTCCATTTGGACCAGATGGAGCTCCTGTTTCCATCAAAAAAGGGTCCAAAAAGGCCAGCCGCCCCTCTCATCACCCAGGGAGACCTTGCCCATGTGTTGGATGAGCATTGGGTAGAAGTCTACCCTTTAAGGATCCTGAAACCAGTTCCCATATTAACTTTGAATGAATTATTACAATGAATCAAGGGGATTTGTACCGAGCTTTTGGATAGCTAACATTATTTTGGGATGAAAGGTTTGAACAAAATTGAGGCAACAAGCCTTTGGCATTAAAACCTGAGAGCCCCAAACCCACAGCAACAAAGCCTTTGAGGCATGCAATTTCATATGATGAAGTATCAATTGTAGAATTTTCAGCAAAACTTGATGGCATTGGGCCATTGGGAAATGCTGACACCAATTCAAAACCCTCCCTGGCAGAACAAAACCCCATCCAACAGTTCTCATCAGGTTCAATGGATGCCAGATCAACTGGGTGCAGGCAGGTTGGTCATCACAAACCCATTTCTGACCTCATGGAACTGCCCCCACATGGGGAAACCTTGGGAGGTTCCCATTGGCCATCAGGCAAGACTCCATCACTTTATTCATTGAAGCCAAAGAAAATTGGTAATTTGGACATCTTTGAATGAACCTACAGCAACTCGGCCTGCCACTGATAATTTTGAAGTCAGTTAAAATTAATTCATTTTCCCCCAATCAATGTTTGCTGGGTTAGGCAAATCTTAGAGGGCCCCAATCCCCAGTTTTGCTAAGCTATTCCCCAAATCAATCTTCTATTTAAGCAGTCATAACATACTGAGAAAATTAATATTGATTTTCTAATTTTTAAATTTAATAAAAACCCATACCCAAAATCTGAATTTATTTCCTTATGACGAAATTTAAATCACCCATCCCAATCTCACTTTTCCCACCACCAAAACCCACGGCCACTGGGGCCATGACAGCCTGGTTTGTTGCTGTGTTGTGTTTCACAGTTATGACCTTTTGGCATTTGCTGGCAAATTCCCTCACTACTCAATTTGATGTCATTTGAGTGGCAGCACCTCTGGCTTTTGGGTTTGCCTTCTGGGTATTTGGGCATCCAGACTGGCAGGATGGTCTAAACTTTATCTGTGTCAGGCGAACAGCAAGTAAGAATTAGACTGGCCTGCCAGTCCAGATGCCAGAGCACCCAAATGGCAAACCAGAATGCCAGAGGCACTGCTGCTGGTATGACGAATATGGAACTTGAAGGGAGCTTAAATTTCAACATATAAAAATGGGATCTTGGGGGAAGTTGTTTTTATTAAAAAATTTAAAGAAGGAGAATTGACCAACAATTTTCTCAGTGAGATGCAACTGATTAAATAGTCATCAATTTGGAGGGAAACAAGCTGGGATTGAGTCCCACAAGTTTGACCTAAGTGGCAAATTATTCAGGAATGGGCAGATTAGTTCCCTGGGAACCAAAATTGCAAACTTCAGCGGCGGGCCAAGTTGTGGTTGGTTTGACCTAAGTGGTGAATTATTCAGGAATGGGTGGGTTAGTTCCCTAGGAACTGACATCAAAAAATTCAGTGGTGGGCCAAGTTGCAGTCGGTTCAACTTCAAATGTCTGAACCAAAGCTTGGCTACATTTCTGATGGTTGACATGACGGTGTTTGGCCCGATGAGCGGCGGGAATCCCCCAAGACCACCCCACATATGGGTGGACCCATTTGGTTGGGAACAGGTTTGGGACGCCCAACCTGCCCACGCTTGGTCACTGGGCCATTCGTTCAGTCAGTGGCATTGCATCAGGTGCAATGCCTAATTTACCAGCAGGAAGCTTCGAAATCTTGTTGATGTTGTCCAATGCTATTACTGTCAAGAGAGTGTCTGTAACTCTCTCGTTCCCAGCAAGGTGATGTGGGATGTAAACCCATATTACTAGGGAACTAGCAATTAAGAAAAAGGGTAAGAAGACACCTCAAACGGTGTCTGTGCCAAAGGTACCCCAGGCAAGGGTGTAGAATGCAACATATAAGACCAGGTAAGTTAGGAACATAACCGCTTGAGTGGACCCCAGAGGGGAGTCCATAATCAAGTGTAACTTGGTGTCAGGGAGCTTGGGTGCCTCGATCTGGAGGGGACCTGGGTGGCCCAAGGGAGCGCCTGGGATTTTGGTAAATTATGATAGAAGGTAGTGGCCCACATAGTTGGAGACCTTCCCAAAGAGGTCCACCACTAAGTTAGCCCAAGGAACCATAAGTAAAACATAAAAAACGGGTAATTTATTTAAGAAAAGTTGACCAACAAGGAATGTTGGTCACAAAAACATATTTAAAGTGTGCTGGGGAAATTTGGGTTCTGCAGAAATGTGCCCAAGCCTTGACGCTCCAATAAACAGATGCTTCCATCCATTTTAGTAAAATATACCCAAAGTGCCTTCACTTGAGTAATCGATTGAAGCCATATCTTAACTGAGCTTAAAATTTTATAGCTAGAGTGGGACTCAAACCCTTGCTCTCCAACCAAGTGAATCGAACCATCTTTGTTTATAATGTAAATCGTTTGTTTTAGTGCCTGGGCCATGATCAGAGGCTGGGCATTTTGCACCCCATTAGTATCAACCTGGGCATGTTTGGCTTGCACCCAGCATTGATCTAAGGTGTGTTTCAGGTCAGGAAGAGCCTGAAGCTTCACCTTCTGGGCCTCCTGTCACCCAGCCTTGTCTTTAGCATCTGTTCCTACTATAAAGCCATCCAACCATGACAATTACCTGCCCATTGGGGTTGATGCCCAGCGGATTTGGGAGGGGGGATTTTTTCAATTGTCATGTTAACCAAATTGCAACTGTTGGGCATTCCAGCTGATAAATTGGTCTTCATACCTTTTCAACCATTTGAAATCTGAGCATTGGGCTGATTGCCACTTGAATTAGTTGTGATGGATTTTATTTTGATAATCTTGATGCAGATTTCACTGATTCCTCATAACAGTTCTGCTGAGGAGAGTGTGGGTACCAGTAGTGGGATCTGAATTGTAAGGGCTGTTACCCAGCGCTTGTCTACCACATGAGTGAGATCACCCTGAGTAACAAGGGGTATAACTATCCTCTTTGGTACCTTCTTGCTTGGGAATGAAAAATGGCCTGATCGACGCCCAGAGGATGTTCCCTGGGACTTACAATCTGCCACCATTGTGACAGATATTATAATATTAAGGAGCAGTCCATGGATTGGCTATGTGAGTGAGCAATCCTGACTACCAAGGATGACAAGGCTGACACCATTAACAACGCCTTGCTTAACTTATTTGGAGGGGCATAACTGGTTTACATATCTGTAGGCTCAGTGACAAAACCAGATGGCATGCTCCATTACCAGTGGAGTTCCTCAACACTCTCACCCCTCATGGATTCCCAGCCCACAAGCTTCTTTTCAGAGTGGGAGCTCCAGTGAGGTTGCAGCGGAATCTAAAACCAAACCTCTGCAATGGCACAAGGCTGCAAGTGAGGGCGCTCCACAAAAATGTCATTGAGGCCAAAGTGCTCACTGGCTGTGCTAAAGGGGATTCAGTTTTTATACCATGCAAACCACTATATCATTAGGGTACTCCTATGAGTTCAAGTGGCTGCAATTCCCCCTAAGGTCTGCTTTGCTATGACCATCAATAAGTCCCAGGGTCATTCCTTAAATGTGGTGATGATTGACTTGAGGGAGGGTTGCTTCCCACATGGGCAGTTCTATGTAGCCGCTCCAGAGTGAGCTCACCCAACAGCCTGGTAGCCCTTGCACCTGAGGGGAGAGCCACCAATGTGGTCTACAAAGAGGTTCTTAATTAGAGAAAAAGGTTGTAGTTCTCCTTATCACGCCAACCTTTATCTTTTATCTTTTATCAGATGCTACCTCTTGACTAATACCCCATCATTTTTTTGGCAATAATAAGCTTATCTTTATCCAAAAAATGTATACTTTTTTATATATCAGTTCTATTCACTTTTGCAAATACCTTTGTGAAGCATAAGCGCTATGGTATCATATCGTAAAGCCGATTAAAGAATATTAATTTGTAAAGGCAAAAAAGGTATCCATTTAGAAGTGCCATAATTACATCGATATAAAATAAGTGGGATAATCTACTATGATATACAATTATATGATCCTAAGGTATGGTATTACAAGGTAAACCAAGGGTGTAGGTATTAATTATATAGACAAAGGAAGCTGGTCAAAATTATGTTACAATCTTTAGCGTAAGGCAAGGCTCCAGATACTAAAAACCTAATTATATCGGCCTACTATATATAAGAAACCCAGGCGATGCTGGGTACTTTAAGCTAGTTATATATAACCTCTTAACCCGATCGAATAGATCTCATCAAACGAACGAATCGGCACTGAGGTTTAGCAGATTCGAGTGATGAGCTCGAGTATCAAGTCACCCTACATAAAGCTGGAAATAAAAGTCCAAAGTTGGCAACGAACCGAGTAAATTTCCATGAACCGGCTCATATCGAAACCGCCGGTACAAATTTGCCAAAGTTGCAACTGGGGTTTGGTCGATAGATTACCTCTGAGGGTTAGAGTTATTAGTGAACCCGCGAAAATTATCCAACCCCTCGAGGTTTGGAGTTGAAACCTTGACATTCAATTCAACCTTTTAGCGGTAACGTTACCCCCAACCTTTTGAACCTTTTATCGGCGCCTGTAAATTTTGTTTATTTATATTGAACCTCTTATAAAATCTTGACGGTTGGTAACTTTATCACTTTCCCATTACCATACATAAATCAATCTGGCTGAGTGGGTGGCTTTTGAACCGGTTCAAAAAATTAATTTTTTTGTAACGTTTGGTATGGTTTACGCCCGGATAGTTATACCGGTTTGGTTAAGTTTAATCCCTCGTTTGGTAAAGTTCACTAATACCTTCTAAACCTTTACACGGTGGCTAGCGATTTTTCCCTCCCACCTTCAAATTGAACTCTACGCCTTGGAATTTAGGGTTTTTTGACCCCAGTGACCCCTTTTCGGCTCTGGTGTATCGTTTGGTTTGTTTAGTTGCACATCATCTGTACGCATTTCGTTTTTATTGGGGAACCGTTCCGTTTGCGGTATTGGTTGGGGAGTTAGGGGGTATGCTCTGGTGGCGCAAGGTTAAGCTTTTGCCAGCTGAAGGTTAGGGGGAAACCGGTAAATCTATTTGGCGCTACCCTTCACCTACGCCGTGCTCGAAGGTTTATAACTCTAGGCGGGAGGTTGAGAAGGTCGAAGTTTGGGGAGGGTTGGTCATGATTAAACTGTATGGTCGAAAGTCTGTCGCGTACGCCTTTACTCCTCCATCCTATAGATTTTCGAACTAATTTAAGGGGTAGGCCAGTAAACAATACCATCCGCCCAACCAGGCTGAAACCATGGAGGGCGCCGTGAACCTCATTTGCTCGGGGTCCTATTCCACTTCGTCTACATCTTTAGCATCTTTGACATCACTTCACGTCGCCGCTGGTCCATGGGATGGTGCCGTATAAGCTTGACGCCTCCTCCCTCCCCTTGGACCCCTCCACGAGCGACAAGGGTGGGTTCGATTTCCAACCCCCCGCGAAGAGGCTGGTTTTGATTGTAGGTAAGTGCGCCGGCGGTGAGTTCCTTCTGTGGCTCGCCCAGGACAACGAGCCCACCGGTTTTAGTTTATTCCAAGGGTTAGTAAGAGCTTTGGACTCCAGCTGGATAAGGGTTGGTTGAGATGGTTGGGGTTAAATGATGGGGTATCGGTTTCTATAAACGCCAAACAATTGGTGGCTTTTCCAATCCACATTTCTAAATACTTTAAACCATGCGATTGCCCAGTTGTATGGCAATCCTAGGCAGTGCACTAGGTTGATGTTTAGTTCATGCTTAGCTTTCATCTGATTGGGTCAAGTTCCCGAAAGTATTTGATTTAGAGAGCTCTTACAGGCGCGGGCGATAAGTTTACATGGTTTCAAACCCTATACCTGTATTAAAGGTGCGCTGGGTGGATAGCCAAGCTGATAGTGGGCGAAATATGGGCTACGTTCAAGACAAGGCAATTAATAGTGGCGAACCTATTATCACACGACCGAGATGCTTTTGTCCTTTACCGAGTTTATCATATTTAAACTCACTAGAGTCTGTTTTGGCAGTTATAAAAATGCTGTCAACACTAGCAACTTCCAAAGCGTTGTGTATAGTTTGAGCTTGAGGTCAAAGTGGCAATTTGAATCTTTGGGCGGGGTGTTGGGGTGAAGTTGATTGATGCATTAGGGTTCCAGTGATGGCAGATCTGTTGCTGGAGATGAGCTTTTGTTTGGGTTAGGTAGCTTTGTCTTTATGGTAGACCCAGTTGATTGAGAACTTGGCGGATGCCCTCTAATCGGTAGGTGCTAAGACTGTTGATGGTATTAGGGGATGGGCTGCGAGCCGACACGCTCTTTGGGCCTGAGGGGCAAAGGCTGGCCCCAAACATTCACCAGCTGATTCGCACCAAAGCCAGCTACGGAGTTTCGCACACGCGAGTCCCAACCGAGTCGCGGCCTGGGCACGTGGCCATCATCGGTGGCTTTTATGAGGACGTGTCGGCCATCACCAAGGGCTGGAAGCTGAACCCCATCACCTTCGACTCCGTGTTCAACCAGAGCAGCGTCACGTTTTCCTTTGGCTCCCCAGACATCCTGCCCATGTTCAAGCTGGGGGCCGCCAACCCCGCCCGCGTCAACACCTCCATGTATACCAGCGAGGATGAGAACTTTGCCAAGGATCCCGTGTGGTTGGATAAGTGGGTGTTTGAGCATGTCGACCTCATGCTGGACCAGGCTGCGGGGGATGCCGAGCTGGACGCCAAGCTGCGCGGGGATCGGGTCGTGCTGTTTCTCCACCTCCTCGGCATGGATACCGCGGGCCACGCCTTCCGCCCCGGCAGCCAAGAATGCCAGAGGGTCCTCAGCCATATGGATGCCTCGATCCAGCGCTTTCAGCAGCGCCTCGATGCGTTTTACAATGACAGCCGCACCAGCTTTATTCTCACCTCCGACCATGGCATGGGCAATCAGGGCAGCCACGGCGACGGCCACCCTGACAACACGCGAACCCCGCTCGTCGCTTGGGGGGCTGGGCTGCAGCCGGCTTCCCACTCGCCAATGGTAGGCCACGATGGGTTTACCGCTGGCTGGGACGTCGCCCGGTACGAGCGGAGGGATGTCTCCCAGGCCGACATCGCTCCCCTCATGGCTTCGCTGATCGGGACCCACTACCCCATGAACTCGGTTGGGATCCTTCCCCTCGCGTATCTCAACGCCACCGACTCGTTCAAGGCTGCCTCGGCCCTGGTAAACGCCCGCCAGATCTGCGCGCAATACCAAGTCAAGTTGGGGTTGAAGATGCGCCACGAACTTTTCTTCAAGCCGTTCCTTCCCCTCGCCGGGCCTGACTCCCGGCCGGAGAAGCAGCTCGAGCGGATCGCGGCCCTTATCTTGGAAGGCCGCTACGTCGAGGCCGAGGCGCTCTCGGTGGGGCTGATCAATACCACCATCGATGGGCTGCGCTACCTCCAAACGTAAGCTCGCTGGCGTGCGCTAACCCGTAGCTACGACTGGGTGTTTTTGCGGTCCATCGTCACGTTGGGCTACCTTGGGTGGATCTTGTATTGCCTCGTCTTTCTTCTCAAGGCCCATCCCTCGTCGGCGTCCCACGGCCGGGGGCGCGTGGTAAATCTCCCGAAAGCCTAACCTTTAAGCCGCGCCTGCTTGTTGGTGGTCTAGGCCTTCTCCTTTGGATCGTACTGGCCGTCCAGCGCTCGCCGCCATGGTATTACATGTATGTCGCCTTCCCCGTCTATTTTTGGGACACGGTGCTTTGCCACGCGCACCCCCTCTTAACCGCCGTTAAGGGCACCTGGCGCAGGGGTGACCTTGGCCGATGCGTTCTGACCATCGCGCTGGCCTTGTTGGCGTTGGAGCTTCTGGTAGGGTTGTTCGGGAGTTGCTGACGGCGTGGCTAGGTTTTGAGCTACTTTAGGCGTGAACTCTTGAGTCTGGGGTTGGCGTTGGCTGCGTCGTGGCCGTGGGTGACCCTTCCGCCCTATACCAAAAGGGTGCACGGCAAGCTTTTGCTGCGGTGGTCGCTGGCGTGCCTTGTCGCTGCCGTTTTCCCCTTTCTGTCGGCGGAAAAGGAGGAGAGCCGGGGGTTGCTGTAACTGAAACTTGCTTTAAAGCTGATGATATAGGCTCCTTGGCGGCGTGCTCATCTTGATGGTTGGTGCCCTCGGTATCCAAAATGCCTCCACCCTCACCTTGAACGCTGCACGAAATTTTCCTCGGGAGGATACCCTTCAAATTAGGAGCATCCGGACGTCGTTGGCCATTCAGGTACGCTCTTCCATCCTCATGCCTGAGTTTAGATGGGACTTGTGGCGTTGAGTATGCTTCAGATGTGGGTGAGCAGCGGCTTCCTACAGTCGCGTCAGATGGTCCCCAGGCTGCTTCATCTTGTTGGCTGGGTTGCCATCGTTGGCAGCCTTGCCAGTCTGGTGGCCTTCACGCGCTCCTCGAGCCATTACCTCTACCGGCTGCTGACCATCTTCCTGGGGTTTTCCCCAGCTACATCCTCCTCAGCCTGTCGTACGAGGTCATCTTTTACGTTTGGTTCTTTGCCGTTTTGGTCGCCTGGCTGGGCTTGGAGCAGGTCATCTACAGAGCCAGCAATCTCCCGAGCGTAAGCTGCCTAGCGTCACTTTAAACTGTATAGTTCGTCAGGGGCGTGGGCCGGGAGGCTTATCGCCCGCTTACCCTTGGTGACTTACGCCCGGCGGTGATGTTCCTGTTCTTCATCAACCTCGCCTTCTTCGGTACCGGGAATATCGCCAGCGTCAGCAGCTTCTCGCTGCAGGCCGTGTTTCGGCTCACGGTGGCGTTTGACGCCTTCCTGATGGGGGCGCTCCTGGTCTACAAGCTCCTCCTCCCCTTCTTCCTTCTGGCATCCCACTACGCCCTCGCCGGTTCCGCCCTCGGCCTCCCGCCCCTGGCCCCGTTCCTCGTGGTGCTCGCCATCTCCGACGTGATGACGTTGAACTTCTTCTACCTGGTCCGGGACGAAGGGTCCTGGCTGGACATCGGCACGAGCCTCTCGCACTTCGCCATCGTGTCCCTGTTCTCGCTGTTCGTGTCGCTGCTCTACCTCGGGTCCCACTGGCTCACCCGCCGCGCCGGGCTGGGGCCGCCGAGAGCCCCGCTTCGCCGGGATTAGTTACCTTCTAGGTATCCTTTCGTGGGCGTGGGGGCGGTGGATTGGGGTGAGCGGCCATCTCGGGCTGGAACTTAATGGGATTTGCCACCTTCGCTGCTATTTAAATTTGGAGCGCGGATGGGTGGTATCGGCGAATCTTTTCATAATAATTATTAGTACTGAACCTCGGTCCAGATTCATCGCCAGCAATTTTACTTTGCTAGCTAACTGACGAAGCAACTCTCTTCAAGCGGTATCATTGGCTCAATTTAAGTTTTGGGTTGAAAGGGAGCGCTAAGCTCTCGGCATTAGGCCAATTTTGTGGCGTAAATGCATGTAGGTGGATTGCTTGCGGTGGGTGAGGTGTATATGTACATCGGCGAAAATTTTTATAGAAATGTCGATAATTTAGATAGCTTGCATTTAAGCTGGCTTCGAGCCCATCACTAAAACGAGCTAGACTTTATAACTTGGATTACTCGCGAAGTAAACCCAAGCCATCTAGTATAGATCCAGTATCCCATAGATAAGCTTGCCTACAAACCCTGCCGCTAGGAACCCCATCGACTTGATCTAAACCCAGACCTAAAGTTAAACCGGACAACTATCGGATCTCACCCTATCGCAAAATCTTTCACACCCCGATGAGCTTTTCGCTACGTACCCCAGGACCACCGTAAAGCCAACGTGGCACCGGGGGATGATGGTCTATTTTACCTTATTCGCCTCCGCTCATCACAGTGATCCCTAGCTTTAAACCCCTTTAAGTATGACTCGGGGGCTAGAATCCAAACGCCCAAACCTGTAGACCTATATACCCAGGGTGGTGGGTACCGCGAGCCCTATAATTCTAGTCGGGCCGGTAGTATGGGCATGAGGGCAAAGCTTATAAACAGGTAAACGATTCATCATAAAACTGATCTCATAGGAAAGCTTCGCACCAGCTTATCAGCCTAGTTTGCATTGGGTTATAATATCTATCTTAATGGCGCTATAATCTGGATTCGATTGGTGAGTAGGGTGGAACTTCTCTTTAGGGTGGCTTATACCTTATCTGTGAACGAAATCATGGGGTCTACTTTTTTAGCACTAGCGGTGCTCAACTCAAAAGGGGGAGCCACCACGCATCTCTATTTGCAAGTGAGCCAAACAAAGGGATTATCAAATTGAAAATTCCTAATCTAGCCCCTAAGTTATCAGCCTAGGAAGCCATATCAGATGGGAGGAAGCTTTTGTCCGGTGCCCATCAACTAGCTGAAGAGGCTGTTGCCTCCCCTGAATATTGCCCAACCCATAAAGCAGTTGCAAAATCAGTTGCAGTACTGGCTATGGGCCTGCCACCTCCTATCATACCTAGTACCATGCTTCCAAAACATAAAAAAGACCATCTCTGATACTATCAGGTGGCAAATTCAGCAGTTCAAAAAGTTGCAGCGGTCACAAAGTTCAGCCCAAAGACCTGCGTTATCCCCAACAACCTTGTAACCATTGCCACCCTACCTAAGGTACGCCTTGAGGTGGAAAAAGCACTTGCATACTATATTTCCACCCTCCTCATTGCACACATTGAGTTGCAAGCACCCCTTTGTTATCTCAACCCCCATTTCCATGATGCGCCCACACCATTGCTATCAGCTTTGTGCCACTACATGCCCACAACAGATGAGGAAGAGCCTCCCAATCCCCCTTCACCCACTGCCATGGATGGATAGCAGTTTCCACTTCCAACTTGGTTGGTGCGTTTTGTTTGAATTTTGCTTCAGTTCAAGCAGATCCGTCTGTCTCATTTCAACTTTATTTTAATTTTAAGTTTTAGCTCATTTGAGCGTTGGTAATATCCATCCCCTGATCATCTTGCCTCAGTTAAATAAAATTCACCTCGAGTTCCAGGTCAGTCTTATTATTAGCATGCTCCATGACCAGTTCATAAAGGATGTAGCATAAATTAGTGTAGCCCGCTATATTTTCTAAAACCAGCCTTATATTACAGTATAATTCTATAAAGCTTGGAGGCAGCAAGATATTTTTTTGAAATACCAAAACAGATAGTTACACTAAGCCTATCAACAGATAGCGGTTTCAAAGTCTGTAATGGTGACCAAATTGAGCTCCCTACTGAAGCTAAAAGTGGGGAATGAATCAAACTCCACCTCCAGAATTGGATTTCATTAAATTGATATTTGTGCTGTCTAGTTTCAGTCATGTCAATGACTGGAAAATCAAGATTAAGATGAATTCTATCACTAGAGGAACTGATTGGACTGATCCACCAATTAATTTCTCAGAATAGATATACCCCAGATCCCAGAATCTCAACTTGGAACTCCCATGACAATGGGGTCATAATTATCCAAATGTCAACAGATGACTAAGGGCGTTGCTTGGCCCTCTGTTAGGATTTTTGCCCATATTCCCAGCCTGCTAGATTACCATGAATCACTAGGGGGTAATTCCCTAAGGCGAAGTGAATTGGAAATTGGTTGGCCCAAGTTTCAGAGTAACTACATTTGGGGGATTTTGGGATATTCGCCTGGTTGTATCCATTGTGACCAATCTGGACAAATACTTAAGATCTCATTGGGCAGAGTTGCCAATGAAATAGGGCCATCTGATAGTGATTAACTATCAGGTGTACCAATTGGGATTGGTTGGGTTTCATCAACTGATTGGGAATGAATAGCAAGTTGTGAGGCAAGTGATGCCACCTGCAACTAGCAAATCGATCATTTGGTACATGACCTTCCTTAATAGGTAATAAGTCCCATTACCTAAGCAGGTTGCTAGCCAAATATGGTTGGTTTGTTTGGATTGAGAGGAAAATGTTAGGGACACGTTTTCTGACTCTTTCCACTTAGGTCTCAAAGATGTCCAATGATGGAATCCTAGCCAGGATGGGGAAGACCATCGCTGCCAAGATGAGGATGGGTGATTCAATGGCAACAGCTGCTGTTTCATAGAAGAGGTGTCAACCAAGGTTAGATGACCGAATCCCCCACTATAAATTCCCTATAATTCATTTCTAATAAAAAACAGTATTTGAAAGAACAGAAATGAAGTTCTATAGTTTTCATCAGGTATATAGTTTAAGTAGTAAACTATTATCAGCTTTCAATTGTGCTTTTCTTCTCAAGGATATTATTGCTGTGTGCAATAATTGGGAGACTCTTAATGAAAAGAGTAAAGACCTGAGAGGGGATCTAGAGAAGAAGGAGACACAATTGGGGATTGCTGCTGACTGTGTGTTGGACCAAAGAGACTGTCACCAGGGAATCTCAGCAAAGATTGTGTTGGACAGAATGAGGGGATAGATCCCTAGATCACAACATCTCAAGTAGTTTAATTGGGAATACTGGCCAAGCGTTGGGCCAAGATATAAGAATTCATACTCAACTACAGATAATAGTTTTCATACTATTATCAACCAATAATCCAATATACTATATAATGCAGATGAAGTGCACAAGAAACTGAACCTGTGCAGTAAAAAGATTACTAGGGTTGTTTGGTGATAATAGCCCCTTGGTAAAATTTTTACAGGTTGGTGCTCACTACAGGGGTAGTTGAGTAGAATCTATAAGAATGTCATACAAAGACAAGTTACGCAAACTGTGGATGGAATTGGCCACTGTGGATCAGAATGCCCTAAACTCAGTGGATCATCAGGAATTTGCAGCCTTGGAAGAACAAGTAACCAAGGTGGAGGAAGGGATAGATAATGTTGCAAGTTTCAGGAATGAGTTACTTAGGAAAGTAACTTCATTGAAGAAGAAAGAAGGGGACCTCATTTGAGAGGTCTTATATCTGAAAACAGAGTGAGAAGCAGATTGCATTTGTTTGAGAAATTTCAGCATGTATATAGAGCGACTGATCAAGCAGGTGGAGGAACTTAAAACTCACAAATGCGGTTGTGAGCCAGATATGGCAAGCAATACTGAAGAAAGAAGTCCTTGCATGATACTTGGGAAGTTGACTACACCAAGGAACATGCCACCCACTTTTGCTGCTATTTTGGAGATAACGCCTGAAGTCACTCCTCAAGTTAGCTGAGTGGCCAAACCTAGAGAACTGGCCAGAGATAACTTGGAGGAATTTAAGGCAATGCCAAAATTGCTAATTTCCATTGTGATAATGCCCCAGCATTTTTCTGACTGTTTGATATGACCATGTATGGCTACAGAGATTGTCAAAAGGCATTGTCGGTCATGAATTGCCTAGACACCAACTGTCAGAACTTAGTGTTACCTCACCTGGAGGGGGACAGCTGGTTGTATGTGTAGGCAAAGGCGGCCATCATGAAAGATCTGATAGTCTGACACACATGTCAAAGTGCAAACAGGAATTTATGGGAATCCAGACTCATAAAGATGAGTCTCTAGCAAGCTTTGTGGATTGGTTTTACCAGGAGTCACAGATCCTGGTTGGAATGAAAGTACTGAATGGCTTTGATGCCAGAATAGCCTTGCAAGCGGCCCTTCAGCCCTATTGTGATTTGCAAAAACGTGATGTCTTCCATGTTCATGACGGAAATAACTACCTCAGAAAAGGAAGATAATTTGAGGATTTTGGGAGCAACATTTGATGCCCCAAATGGAAGCTTCAAAGCTAATCTGGTACATAATCCAAATCACATGAAGGGAAATGAAGGAGCTAAAGAGACGACCAACCAAACTGTGCCAGAGAATAAGCCTGAAGAATTCAGATGGTTGAATAAGAAGGAAAAGTTCTGCTACCAATGTGGTGGGAAAAAACACTTCGCCGTGCACTGTAAGTAGCTGAAGGATCAGATCAACGTGGTCCAGGCAAAAGAGTCTGCTGCTGCTAAGGAATCAGGAAAAGGGCCCATGGCCTAGATGGGAAACAGTCTAGAGCTGCGGAGAAGCCTGTTCCTCCCAACATCATGACTGAGAAAATTGATATCAGTGATCTGTTTGTGGACAACAAACAGGATCAGCTATATCAAGTGTCAATATGGATGTAAATGCTGTGACCAGAGCTAGGGTGAAGAGAAAAAACCCAAGATAATCAAGGAAGTTTTCTGGCCGTATGCCTGACAACTAGCGGAGAAGATGCAAACCACCAAGAATCCCAAAGAATTATCTAAAGTTCAATTAGATGAGGCCAATTTGTCGATCCCCCTCAGTGCGTTAAAGGAATTGTTTCCTGATTTGTTGGCGCAAATTATTCACACTCTTGATTAATCTAATAATGCTGCTATCCACTCAGTAAACACTATATTACAATACACTGAGTGTAATATATAGACATACAAGTGAATTGAGTGCTTGTGAGGGCGATTTTTGACAGCAGAGCGCCCATCAACATTGTCTCAACCAAGCTGGTAAAGAAGATGAAGATCTCACTAGACTTGGAACATAAGAAGGAATACAGGACAGCTGGGCCAAATAACACCATCTCCTGTGGAGCGTATAGCACTTTGCCACTATGATTTGAGCTATTGGTGGTATCTGCGCCAGCAATAGTTTTGGCCAACCAAAACTATGACATTCTGATCAGAACAGAGTCATTACACAAATACAGAGTTAAATGTAACTTTGAGGGTAATATGTTGACCATATTGGGTCTGACGTTATCATTAGTATATCAGAAGGATGGTGAAGCTCCGCTGAATAGGAGAAACAACTTCATCAATCTAATATACAATGATGGCATTGTCCCAATTCGTTAAAAATTAGTTGGTAGGAAGCGATGAGAAATGTCAGAGGAGGTTCTAGAGAACTGGGGAATTCCACTGAGGATCAAAAATGAGAAGACCATACCACCAGGATCTCAGATGATAGTCAACACAGGGTTGACATTGGAGATACCTGAGCTGTTGTATGGGGAGGTCAGAAGCCCCTGGAAGAAGTCCAGAGTGGAGCCTTGGGTGGCTCCTGGGATAATAATGCTGTGCCATGGAGAAATTTGAGCTCTCCTGATGAGCTTAAGTGAAAACTGATGAATATTAGGAAGAATCAGATCAAACATTTGTTCATCTGATCCCAACAGCTGAATTGAGGAGATTCCATGATTTTGGAACTCTTGATGAGGTGGGATTACTGGATGGGGTAAACGAGAGCATCAACCTATTGGTTGATCAACTAAGCTCGCTGATCTATCACAAGGCCATTAAGAGGAGGTGCTCAAATTATTTGAAAAGCATCAAGAAGTGTTCACTCAGGACAACCACAATTTAGGATGTGCATGAGATGTGATCCGCAAGGTTGACACTGAGGAAAATTTGCCAATCAGGATTTGTTACAGGTGGGTTTGCGCTAATATGAAACAAACGAATTGGGCAGTAAGAGCCAAGTTACTGACCATACTAGGTACAGGCTGTCAGAGGCCCATCCCCAAACCCAACCACCATGTCTCGTCATTGCCACATATTCTCAGACCACTGTTCCCATGACACTGCACATTAGTAGCAGGGTCTGGGACCAGGAAAGGGCCGAGAATGACGCCAACGCCACACTAAGCTTAGAGGCGGAGCTCATGACTTGGATCTGATCAAATTTATTTAATAAAATAAATTTAATAAATTTCAAGCTTAGCATAATCCTTTATTTGTTAATTGCTCATAGAAGACACAACTGCCCTTCAGGGCTGCAGCGTCTTCCTTTAAATAATCCGTTGCAAACATCAAATAAGCTTTTCATAATGTTAAACTCCTCTGAACCCTGAACACCACATCATTAGTGAAGAATCACCATCCCACTGGATCACCATCCATGCCCCATGTAAGCCCATCATCATTTTGTGGAGGTGATTCAGATTTAGAATGGCAATTTTGCCTGGATCCAAACTCACTAAATCTGATGCCTGTTGAACCAGGGCCACATTTGGATCAACTTCCACCCAATCCAAGTCAATGCACAGATCAGGTGCCTCCTGATCCGTTACATCACCCCCCTGTGAAGACCAGAATTCCCAGACCTTCTCTGGGCACCGCGCACACTCCTCCATTGTCTGCCACGTCAACACCTCTACCAGATAGCCCTTCCACTTCACCAACAACTGCTGTCAGCCTCTCACCCGCTTGGCATCCAGTATCTGTTCCACCTCATATTCTGGGATCTCCCCTTCTCTAGGATTCAGCGGACCAGGGTGCTCAGGCCCCTCACCCCCGAAAGCCTGCAGCTGGGAAGCGTGAATCACCAGGCGAGCTTTGGAACCTGCTGGTAAACTCAACTCAAAGGCGACCCAATTAATAGCTCTGATGATCTGGTATGGGCCCAGAAACTTTGGACCCAGCTTATGACTCTTTACAGGGATGGCATAGTTCTTGGCTGGTACCAGAACCCAGTCTCCAGGTTCAAACAACGGATCTGGCGCCCTTCGCCAATTGGCCTGCCACTTCTGCCGAGCTACCACCTGCTTCAAGTTCCCCCATAACATCTTCCTGATTTCTGACATGGTATGAATCATTTCATCTGCCCCCTGACATATGCCGCCCATAGATCCCCCGTTCAACTTTGGGTTGAGTCCATAGTTCGCAAAAAATGGTGACATTCCCAATGAGGATTGAGAGTGGTTATTGTACGTGAACTGGGCCATCCAGACCCATGATACCCAGTCATCCTGTCAATCGGACATGTCTTACCACAGATACTGTTAAAGTATATGGTTCACCCTCTCCATTTGACCATCAGATTGTGGATGGTACACTGAGGACTGACCCGGTCTGATTTCCAAACTTCTTAGTAGACTCAACCAGACTTTTGAGACAAATTGTGGGCCACGATCCAAAATAATCTCCTCAGGTAAGCCATGATGGGAAAACACCTCATCAACGAAAGCCCTTTCTGCATCCTTCACTAAAAAACTTCCAGTGCATGGGAAGAATTCAGCATATTTGGTAAGTCTATCCATGACCACCATAATCGCGTCTTTCCCCTGCACCTTCAGAAGTCCTACTATGAAATTGACACTGATCAAACTCCAAGGGGTCTGCGGTATTGGCAATGGATTCAACTTACCCAATGGCAGTTTTCTTGATGGCTTTGACTTTGCACATACCAAACACTCCCACACGTACCTCTGGACATCCTTATTAAGGCCTGGTCATGAATACTCCCTCCTTACCAACTCCATCATCTTCCCCACTCCCGGGTGACCCACCAGCAGATGGTCATGGGAAGCCCAGATTACCTTCCACTGTAATGATGGGTTGGGTACCCATACATGCGACTTGTGGTATAGCACCCCAACCCTCTTCATGAAATCTGCGTGGCACTGGTGCAGCTGACCCTCCATCATCTTGGATTTCAGCCTTTTTGCGAACTCCGCGCTCCTCTTCTTCCAGTGAACTTCCTTCCCCAACTCAATCCCCCCATCTTTGACCATCGCAAACTGATCCAGATGGAGCATCATTGCAGTGTTGAACTCCTCCAAATCCTTCTTCTCATACACAAAAGCTCCATCTCAGCTCAACCAATCTGCCAGGACATTTGAAGCTCCATGCTGGTACTCCACCCAGAAATCATAGCGGACCAGCTCCACATGCCATCTGACTTGTCGCTGGTTCATCTTTTGGGGTTGGTAATAGTACTCTAAGGCTTAGTGGTCCATTTGAATCACAAAAGGATGCCGGGCATAGAGCAGGTGATGTTGCCATTCACGCAAGGCTGCCATCACCGCCAGCAGTTCTTTATCATATATTGGGTAGTTCATTTCTGCGAGGATCAGCTTACAGCTGTAGTAGCACACGGGATGCTCCAACCCATCCTCCCCTCCTGGAGCAATACCACCCCCACAGCGTAATTTGAGGCATCTGTCTCGACCACAAAAGGTTTTCTCAGATCTGGATGGGCTAGCACCAGGGCAGTAAGTAAATTACCCTTTAGTAATTCAAACGCCCGCTCTTCCTCCTTTCCCCATATGAACGGAACGTCCTGATTCAAACGCATGAGCGGTAAGGCCATCTGGAAAAAATTCTTCACAAACTGACAAAGGAAGTTCAAGGTACCCAAAAACTTTGCACCCCCATTTGATCTGTGGGAGCCTTCCATGCCCAAACTGCTCAGAGCTTATCTGGACACACCCCTAATCCATTCTGGAATACCATGTTGCCAAGAAACGTCATCAAACTCCAGTTGAACTCGCACTTGGAGGGTTTCAACTTCAAAACCATTTAGCCTATCGCCCCCAAAGCTTCCCAAACATCTCGAATGTGTTCTTCCTGGGACCGTGAGAGCACTAGGATATCATCTTTATAAGTGGCACAGCAACATCCAATAATCCCCCCAAGGACTTGGTCAATCATACGTTGGAACACTGATGGAGCATTCCTCAGCCCAAATGGCATCACACGGTATTGGTACACCCCTAGGTGGCACTTGAACGCCGTGTAATGCTGATGCTCCAGCCTCACCAGAATCTGATTAAACGCGTCCGCCAGGTCAAGCTTTGTAAACATCATGCATCCATTAACCATCAGAAGAACATCCTCCAAAAGTGGCATCAGATATGGATCTGACTCCATGACCGCGTTTAGACGTCAGAAATACACACATGGGCATAAGTCGCCACTTGCCTTTGGTACTAACAGCACAGGAGACACCACTGGAGACCTGGAGGACTCAATAAAACCCTTGTCTAGCATGGACTCCAAATGGCTCTCCAAAGCTTCCCTGGCCCATTTATTTAGAGGATAGACCGGACATCCCTTGGGGAGGTCCAAACCCTCCTTGAACTGAAACAAGAATGCAAACAAACCCAAAGGGAAGGTGAACTTTCAATGGGACCAAACACATCCACAAAGTCACTGTATTTGGGTGGGAGCTCTACCTCCTGCATTCCCCATAAGCTCCTGAATCCACTCGGGACATCGCCCCCAACCTCCATCTTCCATGTCATTTGAGGACCAATCTGGTGTGATAAGGTAATTGTTTTATGCAACACATTGATCTGTGGCTGGAAGTGATGCCACCATCGCATCCCCAGCACCACAGGGTGGGCCAGATTCCAAATCGCACAGAAACCCTCTTTCAACCAAAAGGGTTCTGCTGAATGACAACTAGGGGCTCCAGAACCCACAATGGGGCTCTTTTTAATACATCGGTGAACACCACCTCCGGCCCCCTTCTCATTTCCAACTGCAAACGTTCTGCTAAGGCAAACTCCACATAATTTTCCTCAGCCCCTGTATCCACCAGGGTCAACACCTTCTCATCCCAGCCATGCAAGTATAGCTCGACTGGAATAAATAACCTGGGATAAAGTGAAGAAGAAGGTTTGATGTTAGAAGCATTTTCATATTGCAAAGTTGCAGGCAAAATAGGTTGGGGACTATAGCTCTGCCCGGGTCCCAGACCTGCTCTTCCTGACTCCTCACCACTACCCTGATGGGATCCCCCATGGATATTCCCAAAAATTCTGTGGAGAACCCCGCCAGCCTCCTCATCCTCTGTTAGCAATGATGGGTGACTGGACCCTTCCCAGGGACATTGAATCCTCTCTCCTGTTCCGTGCCAATGCCAATTGCTTTTCCACCTGCATCGCCAAAGCAATCTCCTCCACCAACAAACTTTGAACTTTAGCAGCCGCCATGGCAGCCAACATGTCTGCCTGCAGCCCATGTCTGAACATTTGCAATGATTGCGAATCCGAGACTCTTTCTGCTTTTACCAATGGCCAGAAAATCCGCCCATATCCCTCCACTGAACCTCGGCCCTGTCCTACAGTCAACAGAGCCAACCACGCCTCATCCTGCGCCTCATCCAGACAAGCCACCCAGTCGATCCAGTCCACACACTCATGCATGGATCCCAGCAGGCGTCCTTGCTCCTCAACCAACTCTTGCACCCAACCAGAAAGTTCCAAAGTAGTTCATCCACGATCTGCACAATCTGCAATGAGAAAGGGGTCTCTCCACCCATTGCTTGAGCCAACCGCTCCTGAAAGCAAATCCGCGACACCGCTTGGTGAATATTCTCTAAAACCTCCATAGGCAAAGCTGCTCGTCCTTTTGGGGATACAGGTCCCCCTTGGCATTCCTCCCTCCTTGTGGGCCTCAAACCACACACTCAAATCACTTCTCTTATCACAAATGTAAGCGAGAAGCTCACCATCACCACCATCAACACATGGCGGTACCATTCCTCCCCGCCTGAGACCACCTCCTCTTTTTGGGGGCCCCACAAAACCAACAAAAAAGTATTAGAGTTGTGTCTAATGTAATGGGCGGGTTTGTGCCAATATGCAACGAACGAATTGGGCAGTAAGAGCCAAGTCACTGACCATACTAGGTACAGGCTGGCAGAGGCCCATCCCCAAACCCAACCACCATGTCTCGTCATTGCCACATATTCTCAGACCACTGTTCCCATGAAACTGCACATTAGTAACAGGGCTTGGGACCAGGAAAGGGCTGAGAACGACGCCAACGCCACACCGAGCTCACTGGAGGAGCTCATGACTTGGATCTAATCCAACTTATATACTAAAACAAATTTTATAAATTTCTAGCTTAGCAAAATCCTTTATTCAATAATTCCTCATAATATACACAACTGCTCTTCAGGGCTGCAGTGTCTTCCTTTAAATAATCCGTTGCAAACATCAAATAAGCTTTTCATTTTTAAACTCCTATGAACCCTGACCACCAAATTATTAGCAAAGAATTGCCATCCCACCAGATTACCATCCACGCCCCACGTAAGCCCATTGTCATTTCATGGAGGTGATTTGGATTTGGGATGGCGATTTCTCCCAGCTCCAAACTTACTAAAGTAGATGCCCGTTGAACCAGGGCCACATTCAGATCAACTTCCACCCAATCTGAGTCAATGCACGGATCAGGTGCCTCCTGATCTGTTACAGGATGAGACTGATCTGATGATCAAAGGCCACTGAAGTGGTAGTGGAGGATGAAATCGGCAAACTAGTGAATCATGGGCTTCTAGTTCCATCGTCAAGTCCCTGGGTGAGTCCTATTCTAATCGTGAAGAAAAAGGATGGCTCCAACCAGGTGGCGATCAATTACTGAAAGCTGAATAAAATTATGAAGAAGGATTTATATCCCCTACCAAGGATTGACAATGCGCTAGATTTCTTGGGAGAATTGAAGTACTTCTCTGCAATAGATCTGATCTCAAGATATCAGCAGATTGACTTGCCAAAAGAAGACCAGGAAATTTGCACGATTATTACCTTGCAGGGGCTATACCAACTGATGAGGATGCCCCAGGGTCTATGTAATGCGCCTGCAACGTTCCAGAGGGTCATGGACGCTATACTGAGCGACTTGAAGTTTTCATGCATCCTGGTATACTTGGACGATATAAACGTGTTCAGTAGGACGTTTACTGATCACCTACACCACTTGGAAGAAGTATTCAAGAAACTGTCCACAGCTAACCTGAAGATTAAGCTGAGGAAGTGCCACTTCTTTAAAAATGAGTTAGAATATCTGGGATTCATAATCAACTCCAGTGGATTGCAGCTGCAAGCCCTGAAGATAGAAGCCATAGAATGGATGGATGTGCTGAAGAGTGTCTGAGACATCAAAGTGTTCCTTGGGATGGTTGGATACTACAAAAGATTATTTGGGACTTCGCCCAAATAGCCAAGCCCTTATTCCATCTATTGAAGGATCCAAAAAGGATTCATATGGAATTAAGAGGCCCAGGAATCCTTTGATGAGCTACGCCAGTATTTGATAGATTTCTAATTCTGAAATATCCAAATTTTGATCGAGAGTTTATTATATAAACTGATGCTTCATTGACGGCAATTGGCGCTGTACTAAGCCAAGTAGATGAACTTGAGGGATGAACATCTGGTGGCATATGTGAGCTGGACACTCTCAGCCGCTGAGAGGAACTACACCATAACTGAGCGGGAATGCCTTGCAGTCATTTATGCATGTTAGCAGTTCTGGATGTACATCCACAGAATACATATTAAAGTGGTGGCAGACCACTCTTTGTTGCATTGGCTTCACAATTTTGAGAGAGCCATAAGGATGACTGGCCCGATGGGCACTTAAGCTACAGGCATACAATTATGAAATTGTCCACCAATTGGGGGCTTCTCACCAGAACGTGGATGGCTTATTGCAAGTACCAATGGTCCAGATGGTATACCCACAGGCGGATGAGTTATTCCAGAGAATGGTTGATGGAGAAATTGGGAACAAGCTTTTAAAAAATCCAAGGTGCGCTTTGGAAAATGATGGAAAACACCAAGACCATGGATGGAAAAATGTTTAAGATGATCAACGGGAAGTGGTTATTATTCCAAAAAGCCATCAGAAAGAGCAGTTATCGTGCAAGCAGCTCATAAGGTGTTGGGCATGGAGGCCTGAGGAAACAATCAATCATATTCCCTAGTACTACTATTGGGAGTCCATCAATTACGATGTCACAGATTATCTAGCTTTTTGTATGGAGTGCCAGCTGCACAAACCACATAAGAATACAACTGGATACCAACTGGTCCAACCTGGTTTTGCCTGGCACATGGTGTCCATCGACGTGATGGGACCGCTGATGATGAGCACAGGTGGAGTCAAGTACATTAGAGTTGCCATTGACCATCTGACAAGATGGGTCAAGATGAAGACCCTAATGAAAGTATATGCTACCAGCACCGCGAGGTTCGTCCTGAATCAAGTAGTATATTGACACAGATGTCTGCAGGTCCTACTTAACAATAATGGGACAAACTTCACATCTCATATGATCCTACAATTGAATGAAATAATGGTGATCAGAAGAGTCATGTCAGTACCCTACCAGCCTGAGACAAATGGACTGGTAGAATGAGTGAATGTAATGCTGGCCATGACGCTGATGAAGCTGGTCGCAGGAAGAACTTCTGCATGGGTAACATACTTGAGTTTGATGACATTTGCCTACAATATCAGTCATCATACGGTGACAGGAAAAACGCCATTTGAGTTGTTGTACAGGAGAAAGGCTGTGTTGCCACCGATTTTATATTTGGTGATAAAACCAACGTTGAGGATGAGTGCTGAACAGTACTTGTACTGAATGATGAATCCCTAATTGATATGAAATTGCAAGCATTCAATACTACGTTGAAGAGAAGGATACAAGAGAAGTTGATGGATGATAAAACTGACCGGCCTTAGCAGAATATTGAATAGGCAAAAGAGTTGCTTATTGCGATATGCATGGTTTCAGAAGAAGAAACAAACTAGATGCGTTATGGTCATGTTCATTTGAAGTTATCACCAGGATGGCGACTGATGCCTATTCAATCAAAAATCTCTTGGATGGAAGAGTTGTGAATCAAGTTCACACTAAGTATCTGAAGCGATGGATCGATGAGAAAAATAAAGAGTTCTCAAAGGACCGATGAACCATTAAGTTAGTCATGTTATGATGATTAGGTCAAGTCCAAAAAAGGACCTCTGAACCGATCTAGATGGTTAAGTCCGAAAATAGGACCTCTGAACCATAGAAAACTGGCAGGTTTAAGTACCCAGGACCCAGTTTGGGGAAAAGAGGTAAAAAGATGGATTGTTGAACTGAAACAATGGCAAGTCTTATGGATAAAAGAAGAATAAAAATAAAAAAGATTGATAAAAGATATTAGAAATACATATATAATGCACAAAAAACCAATATAGTTTATAATTTTACTTTTATTAATTGTCCTTGATACAGGAATGATTCCACCTATGTCTCCTCTTGAGGGGAGGGAGGATGGATCGCGGTAGAAATGAACAGCCCACCAAAATCAATGTGAGATCAGATGCTAGCGAGGGCGAGACCTACATGAAACCACATTCTTTAAACGGACGCAGAGACCTGCAAGAAAGTGACTAGGGGAAGGGAAATTGAGATGTTGGAAGAAGCCAATCGCAAAACCCCAGAGCAGGGAGGAAAGCAACAGTATAAGAAGAGGAAGTCAGCAAATAACCCCAAGTAATCCTGATATGGTACTGGAGCTGGAAGATTAGTCTTGAGTGCCTGACGATGGGCTTCATCAAGAACACTGGACATATGGGCTTGCAGCAAACAAGGGATTCTTGACAGTGGTTTCCAAATCATGCCCCCTACTATCGCCATCAGTGGAAGATGCTGATGGGAAGTGCCGGCAAAGAGATAGTCATGAAGGGAATGAATGGCATCCTGCACTTGAAGACTATGGGCTTCACAGAAGCTGAAGCTGAAGGAGTGGTGAAACCTGGGAGAGGCTGGAAGCTTCGTGGACCAACTTTAAAGAACTTGGCCAGCAAAGCAAAGAGCATAAGTGGCGGTATCCTGATCTAGGATGTTATCAAAATCAAAGAGATTCAGCGCTAGGGACAAAGCCTCAGTTACTTGGGCCCAGAGTTCAGCATAGGGGAGCTCAAAATGAATACTGTTACTAATGGTGAGCTCAGTAGCCAGAACAGCAGGTTTGTGATATTGTCTGAGTCAGAAGAGGAACTCAGGAAGTTGATCTGACCTGGCAAGAAAAGAGCGATCAAGAGCAAATTTCATAATCTCTGGAGCATCCATGACAATGGTTGGTGCATCAGCAAAAGGAGCTGAATCCAGGAGAGTTTTGAAATCCAACTCTGGAATCAACAATAGAGTAAGAATTGGCTGAGAGTTGTTCGAAATGATCACAAGCCTGGTTTTGGAGGAATTGGTTACAATTTCCAGTAATTCCACAGAAGGACTAGCCGCTGGCGCCAGACTAGGCTTATGAGTCCTGGAAGGACCATAGAAGAGGTTCCGCCTTGCATCCTGACTCATCTGCTGGAAGAGCTGAAGGTCTTGATCAGACAAACTATTTAGAAGCTGCTGGTATTGTGACTCGGAATTTGACATATGAGCAGGATGAGAGGGGGATGGCAGACTTATATGGAAGTCAACATTATGCACTCTACAATCCATTAAGCTCCAATTTTGGAGAAATTAAACTCATTATTATTGGGATAAGCTCTCCAAGAGAAGAATTAGGAATGACTTGAGCCAGGAGGTTATGAGAGAAATAATGAGGGTGAACATAATTAAGTATTCTTAATTGAGCTGCAAAATGAACATTGACAGCAAGAGTCTCCTGTCTAGGATGAGGAGAAAATCAGGAAATCAAGGACGCTGGACCAAGAATCCTGAATATGATAGCGGGTCATATGCCCTGACAGGGGGAAACTGGATCCCAGGTCTAATATTGTCATGAGTAAATTGATCAGCCCATCATTACAGTAGATTGTGGGGACTGCACTATGAGTAGGTGGTAGCAAGGAGGAAGAGGAAGAGTGCCGCATTCCAAAGGTTGTCCCATGCAGCGTTGAGTATTGATGATCATACTCTGCTTGAGCCAATGAAGTATTTGACTGAGTGTCCGAAGCAGTGTTCTCATGCCCCAGTCCTTTTCTCACTGGAAACTAGCCAAGAGGGGGGATGTGTTGGGATTTTTGCCTATATTCCCAGCCTGCTAGATTACCAGGAATCGCTGGAGATGATTCTCTAAGGCGAAGTGAATTTGAAATTGGTTGGCCTGAGTTTAAGAGTAACTATGCTCAGGGGATTTTGGGATATTCGCCTGGTCATATCCATTGAGGATCAATATGGATAATTACTTAAGATCTCATTGGGCAGAGTTGCTGATGAAATAGGGGCACATGATAGTGATTAACTATCAGGTGTACCGATTAGGATTGGTTGGGTTTCATCACTGACTGATTAAGAATGAATAGCAAGTTGTGAGGTGAGTGATGCCACCTGCAACTAGCGAATTGATCAGTTGGTTTGTGACCTGCCTTAATGGGTAATAAGTCCCATTACTTAAGCAGGTCGCTAGCCAAATATGGTTGGTTTATTTGGATTGAGAGGAAAATGTTAGGGACACGTTTTCTGACTCTTTCCGCTTAGGTCTCAAAGATGTCCAATGATGGAATCCTAGCCAGGATGGGGAAGACCATCGCTGCTGAGACAAGGATGGGTGATTCAATGGCAACAGCTGCCGTTTCATAGAAGAGGTGTCAACCAAGGTTAGATGACCGAATCCCCCACTATAAATTCCCTATAATTAATTTCTAATAAAAAACAGTATTTGAAAGAACAGAAATGAAGTTCTATAGTTTTCATCTGGTATATGATTTAAGTAGTAAACTATTATCAGCTTTCAATTGTGCTATTCTTCTCAAGGATATTATTGCTGTGTGCAATAATTGGGAGACTCTTAGTGAAAAGATCAAAGATATGAGCAGGGTTCTAGAGAAGAAGGAGACACAATTGGGGATTGCTGCTGACTGTGTGCTGGACTGAAGAGACTGTCACCAGGGAATCTCAGCAAAGATCATGTTGGACAGAACGAGGGAACAAATCCCTAGATCACGACATCTTAAGTATTCAATTGGGAATACTGGCTGAGCGTTATGCCAAGATATAAGAATTCATACTTAACTATAATTAATAGTCATCATACTATTATCAACCAATAATCCAATATACTATACAACGCAGATGAAGTGCACAAGAAACTGAACCTGTGCAGTAAAAAGATTACTAGGGTTGTATGCCAATAATAACCCCTTAGTAAATTTTTACACCCTCCTACCAGATGAGAAGGGAAGATCCTGGTTAAATAACGCCAAGGTGTTCCCTAAGCCACAGGGCTCCTACTCACCCTATAGATAACTCAAGTTTTAGCTCAACAAATTTGTTCCAAATTATAGCCTATCTTTAATTCTAGTGGTATCTTTAGCTGCCCTCAAAGTTTTATGTTGTCAAAGCATAATGCAGTCATGGCCCCAAAAGGTTTTTTGCAAACCCTTTAAAAGTGTAAATGCTTATCCATTGCCTCTTGGAAGCTACTTTGACTTAAGAGCTATCTCAAGAGAAGCTAAATCTCCAAACAGGACACTTTCAGACAACTGAAAACGCAACCCTTTGACTACACTATAGCAGTGAAGCTTAGAAGTAGTGGATACTACAAGGGGCCTCTAGTTTTAATATCGAAAACGGCAATCAAAACATAGAGGACAATCCTAGCAATGAAACCTATATAACTGGGAAGAGGAGTAATTCAGATGGATTAATACATTTTAATATGAAATACTATCCTTGCAGCCTGATAGGTTAGAATTTATAACTACTTTTGGTTTACTTTACCTGTTCCTGATCATAACCAGTACTACCTTCAGAATAGTGATATTCATAAATCATTTATCATTTTTAGATAAATTTACTTACCTGAGGTTCAATCCACTCACCCTGCGCCACACTGAACCATCCTATATGAAAAAACCTTAGGCTCATCTAGCCCGGATACTAGTGAGTTAGCCATGGTAGAACCATATCTCCACCTTTTCATGAATCCTGCCATTCATCACCTCCTTCAGCCTATAGGGCTACACCACCAGGCTGTGATACACCACTTTATTTTATATGTAAACCTAATTTCATTTATTGCTAACTTTTAAAAATTCACTTCTGCATCTGTCAGCAACAATGTGAGATAATATAAGGTAATTGACACCACATCAATAACACCCGCAACAAAATTGCCCTCCCAGGCTCAGGAATTAATGAATTATGGGTAACCCGTTATCTATCATCTATAAAACGTCAAAACTAAAGTGCATGAGCATATGCACCAGACCTCCTTCAAGGCTGCTTGGAGAATTCAAAAAATTTGGTTTTGGTACAACAATTGCTCCAGGTGGAAAACTTGATCTGAAAATGCTAAACGATGCCAAGATTACTGTGGTGGAAGGAGCCCAAGAGCCTGAAGCTCTTGAAGGTCCTGAAGGGCCACGCGGCTTGAAAGCTTATGGTCAGCTGGGTCTGATAAAACAGAAGGGCCTCAGGGGCTGAAAGGGCCTATGTGGCCTGGGGCTCTGATGGAGCCAAAGGGCTTGGGCCTTAGAAGCCACCTGGGCCTCTCATATCTAAACCCCTTGTGCCAAAGATGCTGATGACCCTTAAAGAAGGCAAAGGTCAAAGGTGGTTATGTTGCTATATAAATAAATATAAGGAATTGCCTAGGGATTTGGTGTCCATCCTAATGGGAGCCCTATTGATCCCAATTTTACTCGGGAAGCACTTGCTAGGGAAATGTATAATTTGGATCCAGCCACCAAAGTCACCAGTAACCAACCTAATAATTGGAGCAGAACTGTTCCAGCCTTGGGGCTGGAGGCAGCAATTGTGAGGCCAAATTTAGACCCAATGAGCTGAGATTTGGCTATGAAGCTACAAGTGGGATAGAAGGTCAATGTGACTGCGCTTGATCAGTTCTGATTTAAGTTACAGGATGATATGGAAATAATGCAAAAGTTAAGTATCAAAAAGTCTCTTTTGGAATATGCAAAAATAGTATCTAATGAACCAAGCAAACTGCACAGCCAGCTATCAATACCCTTTCCATTCCCTCAAGCTCAAGTTTTAACACTTAGACTCAAGGAAAGGTTAACCTGGCCAGGAAAGTATTGCATCATATCTCAATGCTTTATGAGGGTGCATAGTATGAGACTACCAACAGAAAAAAAGTAAACATTAATATTTCTGTCTATTTGGTGAAGCCAGAGAAATTATAGCTCCGCATCTACAAGATTGCCAAACATGGCGCAGATCAAGACTGCATTTAATTCAGAAATTTATAAGAGATCATTTTTTACATGAAGCAAGCCTTTATGGAAATACACCTTGATAAAGAGAAAAGCCTCATTTCCTTTGAAATAAAATTATAAGAATTCACTCAACCTTTAGTAACCAGTAATCATATCAATTTTAGATAATGCCATCACTGATGTTATATCCACCCTTGAGTAATGGCCTGATGTCCAATTACACATAAGGATCAAGGGTGGCTTTAAATGCTTTTAAGAGATCAAGTAAGCTCTATCCAAGATTCAATCATCCATGGTGTAAAAAGCCCATACCTTTCTTGAGACCCCTCAGGTTGATCCCAAGTGTATGCTATCAGATGAACTGATAAAGATATATCAACTTGCACATATTGCAAAGGACAACGTCGCACCATCAGCAAATTCTGGAGAAGATGTGCTAAAAGGTGAAAAAGAGTTTCAGCATGAAGAAAGAAGTTGTTCATGCTGAAGATTCTAGAATGCCTCTACCTATCTTACCACTGGTATAATGCTCCTGAAAGTATCGCCTTCAAGGATGACATAGATGAATCATCTTTTCTGACAAATAAACATCTCATTATTACTTATTATTCTTCTTCTGAGTTACTCATGGTCCTCGCTCTACATCTGAATTTTGGGATGCTGGTGACAAGGGTCAATTTCAAGGTTCACAAGATCCCAAATGTTGTTATTTGATCTGAATATCCATATGAACCTATTTATTTACTTAATATATATTCAAATAACTACTAGATTGAAGATTTAATAATCTTACCTTACTTTGACGTTGATCCACAAGATATCATTTTTTGAAATAAACTAAGTTTATAAAGCACAATCATCAATTATAGGTTTACAAAGCTACAATAAGTTCCACGCCACCTCAAAGCACAAATCCTTGAAACCTTAATATTACATTGGGTTACCTCAGCCCAGCGGCCATGTAAACTTGACTCACTTATTTTATTATTTTACCCACCTCAGAGTAACCATAAACGCGTTATTTAACGTGTTTCTACAAATACTTAGACAACTTTTCATTACAGTGTTGATATTCACTGATTGGTATTTTCTGTAGATTCTCTAAGGTATAGGCATTATTCTTACTTGTCTTTTACAAATATTATAAAACTTGGCCTGATTTCCCTAGTGCTACTTAGTTAGCAATATGTTGCTCTAATAAGAATATGGAGTTTTGTGTAGCATATCATGAAGGGACTGTCATTTTGAAAGTGGATCTTGTTCTGGTAAGTGCTTCCAAAACCTACCAATGAACAAAATTTCAAATTTGAGCCCCTTTGATGAACATCTCCTTCCAATGGTTGCTGAGTGTTATTTGCTAACAGGGCTAAATTCATAGCCCCCAAATAGAATACAGCACCATATGAAAATCGCGTGTCCATTTACACACTGGCTCCTTAGGAGAAACATCAATATAAAAGAGAGTCTTAAAATGGATATGCACATTGGGTCTCGTCCCTAAGGAGTAGCAGCACATAAATGATATATTGTTTTAGTTCTAGGGTACACTCCATGATGTCTTAGGTGACAGGTATCTGTTTTATCAAAACAATATGTTTTGAAAACTCATAATGATTTTAGATTTTTATACTTTATTGAGATTTTATAAGATAATGAAGTTGCTTTAAGCACCTTAACCAGATTGTTTAAATACTTATAGGAAGGAGAAATTTGGAAAAACGCCTTTGGAAGTTGCCCTGGAGTCCACAAAAAGCTTGGCCCTCGGTGGGCTTATTCTAATAAGCACAAACTTAAAATCATGTTTAGACCCATTTTAGACCGTCTGATGGGAAATTGGGCCATTCAAAAACGTTTAATCAATTTTATTGTTTAAATCTAAGAATATTCGGGGAAGGCTAACCATGGGATGGACACTTTCAATATGTAACAATAACCAAGCACCAATATATGTGAGAGCCACCCCAGAGGAGCTAATGCTGCCTCCCTTTGCCAGTATAATGACAATTGAAGAAAGAGGGGTATTGTAAGAAGAGGCTTGCGCCACTATTGAGCGCATAAAAGGAAAGGATCTGAGGTGATGAACCATACAGGAACCAGGATGAAACTAACTGTCATTGACAGGATGGTAAACATCCAAACAAACAGCCTTGAAGTGGTCCATAAGGTGCAAATGTAATTGTTTCACAGCGTCCTGGAGGGTGGTAGTAGAGCTCAAAATGGCGTCAAGGACAACTTTTTGGATAGTCCACATGTCAATTGCCACCACTAAGGCTCATAGGGAAGGGTATATAGGGATTTCAAGGTCAACGCGAAGATGTTTTTAGTTAGGCTGAAGGTCTGTGATTGCTCTTGGCAAAAGAGACGCTGAAACTCACGCCAGATCACTTGTGAAGGTGGGCACTCTTCCAGGCGGTGGACCAAAGTCCCATATTGGACACACAACATATGAAGAGTGGGATGCGTTGGATCGCTCTGCAGTATGGCATACACACTTCAGGCAGCGCCACACATAGGAACGAACCTGTGGCTTTAAAGAGGGTGGCGGGTGTACTTCCATATATTCTTCTGGGTTTCTAGGGATATGGGATGTAAAACATGTCCAGTTATTCTACTCTGGCCATGGTAGGGGACCTCCTGGTTATCTAATTGTTCAGAAAGGCTTGTCATTGTACTTCCTGTTTGAATTGGGGAGTAGGATGAACCCTCTGTGAGGTATGTCCGCTGATGCTGATCCTCCATCATGCACTCCTCATATTAAGGAAGATCTTTTTAAATGTGCGATGGTCGCCATGCAGGCCTTCAGTAGATGGGTGGGATGCCATATATGTTAGGAGAGAGTTGGGGTGGGTGGGGTTGTGGAGTTCAAGGGCGCAGGCAAAGTTGGACCATGCCGCATGCAACCAGTGTTGGGTTGGGAGTGAGGGGTTGGTTAGTGAAGCAATCCATGTATCCAGAATCCCGGCTTCCTGGTCCACTTAGTTAAGAAGGCCCATTACCCCTCTTTGGCGTGGACCATAGAGGACTTCCAATTGCACAGGGGGAGATTGACCTATCCAAAGCTACACTCATAATTGGACATATAAAGAGGCAAAGAAAGATGGGGAGAAAGCGGTGGCGTGGGAAGCAAACCATACTTTTGGCAGAAACATAGCGTTGACAAGAACAACTCTACCTGTTAGCTGTTTTGTTGATCCCTTAATGACATGATACGCTTTGTTAGATTAGATAGTATGTGGTGTTACAGTTATTGAATTGGCGTATACACCCGCCTCCATCCATACCCCCAGGTGCCGCAGTGGGCCCTCAATGGGGCTGGTCAAAAAAGTAGCATGATATGAGTGTTTTGGGATGATCGCCCAAGTAATCTAATATTAAAATGGACTACTGGGTCCCTCTTATTGAGGGGAGCCAGGGACCAGTGTGTTTGGTATCTACCAAGGTGGATGATTTTGGTTCTGGATGCGTTGAGGGCTGAATTACTAGCCCTGGAGTATCCACGGATTGTGGACTCCAATGTGCATGCATCATGGTTGCTGGACACCCCAACCACACAATCATCTATAAATGAAAGCATCTTAACTGGTGCTTGGCCTTGCACAAGTACACCAGTAAAGCGTGCATTTAACTGTAAATAAGTGGGTCGAGGATGAAGTTGTATAAAAGTGGGCTCAGAGGGTCTCCTTGGCGAAGGCCTATGAGGGAGAAAAACATTGGTGAAGAAACCTAGTCCTTGTACTGACATAGTAGCTGATTCAGTGAACATTATTGCCCAACTGATAAGCCGTTGGGGAGGTGGAACTGGTAAAGGAAGTCCCTAAAGTATTCCCAGTTGACCCTGTCAATTGCTTTTTGTTGGTTAAGAACACAAGCGCCCAAGTAGCTGCAGATTGGCATACATTAGCCATGGTGTGTATATATTGTCACAAATTGACCTTTTGGGAATAAAGCCAAATTGCTCTGTGGATATTACCTTAGAGGCAATGAAACCTAAGCGGTTAGCATTATTTTAGTTAATAGTTTAGTGTCAGTGTTAGTGAGGGAAATAAGGCGCCAGTTTGCTAAGTCTAGCTTATCCCCTTCTTGAACAATGTTACCATATAAGCCTCTTGTCCCCTGAGAGGAGACGTGTCTCTAGGAGACATTTTTTCATTGAGGCTATCATTAGGGGGGATAAAAATTAAAATATTTCTTGTAAAACTCGCAGGGAATCCCATCTGGACCTGAGCTCTTCTTATGTGGTGCACTGCAAATGGCGTACCAGAGTTTGTCACAAGTTTATAAATTCACAAGCTCCCAGATATTGGGAAATGTGCAAATGTGTGCGCCAGTGAGAAATTCATCTATTTCTTTTTGATCAAATGGATTGGCACTGCATAACTCATAATAATATTTTTGAACTTGATTGATACTTTGGCTGAAGTTTCTGTGATGGATTTGTCCAAACGCCTTACCTGTGTGCAGGCCAAGTTTTGGGATGAGGCAGAAAATTGGCAGAAAAATATGTGGAACATTTTTCACCTGTGGTAAAATTCTTTGCTTTATACTGGACACAAACATGATGCTTGTGCTGTCTGATCAGCGCGTTAAGACGAGCTGATACTTTGGCCAATTTATGACCCCAAACAGGGCTGTACCCTGACCTGGGGACATTGCTCTCCAGGTGGTCCACCTCCGCCAAGGCGCATTTAATGACTGCTGAGGCAGCCCAAGAGCACCGTGACAAAATGTGACATGCTTGGGAAATTTCAGCTTCTTCTTCTTGTTGACCAGGTTGACATGAGATCCGCAAAGAAAGGGGTTGTGAACACCTGTGTCAATGTGGTGGTGTCCATCTAACTTGATAATGTGGGTACCTTGAGATTAGGTGGGCGAAGTTTACTCCATTTAGGTACCTGTGGTACCAGACTTGACAAAGTAAATGATACTGAGACCATCCTGTGGTCCAAAAATCTATTTTTGTCATTGCAAAGTGTGAGATCTGGGAGCAAAAATCTAGTGGGGCAAGAATGAAATATATGCGGGACATAGACACCAGCTGCCTGTTGTGTACATGGGGATGTGACATGTTGGGTATTAATGGTGCTTGCTTAGGTATGGTATTGAAGATGCCCAAGATGGCTTTTATAACACAAAATTTGATATGTCCCTGTGTTGGAGTAGGTGCAGGTGGCCAGCATTCAGTGGTTGGGTTGTCCCAACAGTTTAGGGTACTGACCACAATGGATTGGATGGGAGGGGAGGGAAGCCATGGCTGAGATCTATACCTATTGAACTCGCGCACAGGTTGGGACATAGATGTTAATTATTGTGTGCACTTTGGTGTCCCATGAAGAGGTCATGACGAGCACACATCCATCAAGATGTGTTGTTTTATCTAAATATTTAAAATTGCAGTTTGCCCATATCAGCACCCCACAGTGAGGTGACTAAAAGGCTTGGGAGGGGAGGAGCATGGTTGCCCATGTGTCCTCAGCACCTTGCAGACAGTGGGTTTTCTAGATTGACAGGATGTCCACAGGTAAATTATTTTTTGGAAACATAATTTTTAGCCCAGGATGGAGAGGCCTTGAGTCCGGCGATGTTCAGCATCCCTATTGTAAAAAATATCCCCATCACTTCTTAGGAGAGAGGGGAGGGCCCCTCAGGCTCTGCCGCTCCTTGCTGCCATGCAAGATCAGCCTTTTTTCCCTTTTGGCCGCAAGTGTATGAGGATGATGTATTGTTAGGTGTATAGGTACTATCTTTAAGGGTGGCTTTTGCTGTGGATTTCTTGGTTTGTTTTTTTGCTCCTTGCTGTTTTTTGAGCTAATGGGGATTTGCGTTGCACCGTCAAGTATATCCAACAATTCTTCCTAAAAACACACATAATTCTGAGTTGAAAGAAACTGCTTGTATTTGTTGTGCATGATCCAGTGGGTGTGTATCATGCACATATTGTGGGTACAAGGGCTGGGTCCCCCCATCTGATTGGATTGAAGTTTGTAATTCCACCATGTAGAAACTTAGTTTGGTCAGCTTAAATCTGGGTAGGTGGGATGGTGGAGGCCGCTGTGGCCAAGCCTTAGCCTGTGCTTTGCATTTCTTTTTTTTTTTTTTCGTCCTTGTGGGGACACAGGTTTTACTGGATTTAGCACCCCTGGTCGCCCCATGAGAAGGTGACACTAGAATCTAATGTGGGATCACTTTGTCCCTCTCCCCCCCCCCCCCCCCCCCCCCCCCCCCCCCCCCCCCCGGGGGGGGGGGGGGGGGGGGGGGGGGGGGGGGGGGGGGGGGGGGGGGGGGGGGGGGGGGGGGGGGGGGGGGGGGGGGGGGGGGGGGGGGGGGGGGGGGGGGGGGGGGGGGGGGGGGGGGGGGGGGGGGGGGGGGGGGGGGGGGGGGGGGGGGGGGGGGGGGGGGGGGGGGGGGGGGGGGGGGGGGGGGGGGGGGGGGGGGGGGGGGGGGGGGGGGGGGGGGGGGGGGGGGGGGGGGGGGGGGGGGGGGGGGGGGGGGGGGGGGGGGGGGGGGGGGGGGGGGGGGGGGGGGGGGGGGGGGGGGGGGGGGGGGGGGGGGGCCCCCCCCCCCCCCCCCCCCCCCCCCCCCCCCCCCCCCCCCCCCCCCCCCCCCCCCCCCCCCCCCCCCCCCCCCCCCCCCCCCCCCCCCCCCATTGCTTCTGAGAAAACTTCAATCAGAATAATTGTCTCTCTGGTGGGACAAGTGTGTAGCTTGTGGCCAAACGCCTGACAATGGGTGCATATGGGCGGTGCGCTGTCAACTGTTATGCATAATGGTTGAGTCTGTTGCTACTTTATGGTGAGTGTAACGGTATGTGTGATCTGAGTTAGGTCTTCAGCTACCCCTGAGAATTGAATGATTATCGTGATAGCCTTACCTGTGCTGAGTTCATGCATTAGTAAAAAAGTTTGCATTTCAAAGGAACTGATTTACCCATAACCTTGATTTCCTTCTTTGAAATGACTCTTGAGGACTTCACACTTAATGGTCATGGGAATAAAATCAAATTTTACAAAAACTTAATTTGATTTTGCCAGCATGTGTGCTTGGTTTCAACAACCCATTGCCCATACAGGAGATTGACATCATGTGCAACTGTGCAGCTGTTTCTTCTGCTTGCACTGTTTTAACCCAAGGTCCAACTAACTGCAGGTCATCAAGTGTGGTGCTACATACACTACTTCTGAGAAGTGGGTGCATAAATCCCCGCAAAACTTCTCCCAAAGAGCTGTTGAATTAATGTAGAGATAAACTCAGACCCCAAATCCCACTGACTACAGTGGTTGTGAGTGTGGAGTTTTAACGTACTGGTTACATTTGGTTTGCCTTTCAAGATTTCCAGCAAAATATTCACCACAGTTTTTTTTGTTTTTATCTAGGCTACCAGTGTCCCTTGGGCGTATTCTATCTTTGGGTGGTGCAAACACCAAACCTGTGCCTTTCACCACGTTCACCCAACCCTTATCAGCATTGGATGCATACTCATCTCCTCTTGCTGATTATCAAACTTTATCTGTCTTAAATCAAATCGGTTGCAATTTGTGATTGCAACTGAAGAAAATCTTGATAAGCAATATCTATATAAAGGATATATTATCCTTCAACTCTAATCACATTACTAAAAATACATAAATTTATAACAGTCTAAATATTTATGAGACTTATTATAATTTTGCTTTAAATTAATCAGTCTCAAGGGCATGATTAGGGGAATCAGCGCAGAACTCTTCTAGTTGCGCCCCAATTGTAATGGCAGCCATCTCCAATGAATTATTCCTCTACAAATAACTCAAAGACAAATGAGACATCTGCTCATCCATCTACTTAGTTGGTATCAATTGCTGACTAGATAGTGATTCGCCATGTGTTGGATTTGAAGGTAGAATGTCCCAACGCCCTCATCAAACCCTTTTGAATTATCCTGTTCAGGCTAGTAATCTTCTTAGGTAATAAGACCTTTTAACCATTAACAGCAGTTTGTGTCGCCTAAAAGGGCAACCCACAAGTTTCTGTCAACAAAAGATTTGTCATCTCCCAGCAAATACAATAGACCCTAAATCAATTAATGATATAACCTTATTGATCATACAATATACTTAGATTACAAATTAAAAAATAATTTGAGGTGGGTTGACCTTGGGATAAAACATTTCACACCAAAAATGTTTTCTAGCCAGTACAGGTTTCAAACTCAAAACCTGCATTAGGGGTGGAAGTAGTTTTACCCGCTCAGATAACCAACCTTCAAATTATCAATTAAATTTAAATTTATTGGGGAAGGCTGACCAGGGGATGGACACTTCTGAATGTAGACTTGAAGGAAAACAAAACTTGGTAACAGGGAAGGCACCCCAGAGAAGCGATGCTATCTCTTGTTGCCAGCGAGAACGCCACTATGGGAAGGAGGGAGGAATATGTAAAGGGGCTCTAACCACAATTGAACACGTGTGGAGGAAAGGGTCTGATTTGATAAACTAAACTGGGAACCAGGAGGAGACCAGCTGATGGCGATGCAGTGGGAGGTACCCAAACATCCACTCCTGGAAGTGGTCCACCAATTGGGACTGGAATCTGTGGACAGCTTCTGGGAGGGTGGGTTTGAGCCTGCGATGGCATCCAAGACAATCGTGTGGATAGTCCACATGGCTATTGCGACCACCAGAGCACGGAGGGAGGGTGAAAGAGGGGATACCGTGGATATGGCAAACATATCTCTTGACAGACTGAAGGGATGTGTTTGATCCTGGCCAAGCAGATGTTGAACTTCGCGCCATATCACTTTAGAGGTAGGGCACTTAAGGCGGTGGAACAGCGTTCCATACTGGCCACACATGACAAAGGATGAGTGTAAAGCGTTAGAGCGCTCAGCCGTATGATACATCCGCCTCAGGAAGTGCCACACATGGGAACGAATTTAAGGCTGCAACAGAGTGTGGTGTACATATTTCCAAATAGTCTTCTAGGTCTCAAGGGAATAAGGGATGTCCATCATGTCCAGGTATTCCACCCTGGATATGACATGGGGCTGTGTGGGGATCAAGCCATCTTGAATGGTTAACCCCTGTACCTCCTGTGTGAACTGAGGAGAGGGGCGGCCTCTCTGGGCTGTGTGTCAATTAATATGGATTCTCCACTCTGTTCTCCGCATGGAGAGGAGGATTCGTTTGTAGTGGGTTTTAGTACCGTGAGAACCTGTGGCCAATGGGTGAGAAGCCAGATATTTCATCAAGGAGTGAGGGTGCGATGGATTGTTAAGGCCCAGGGCGCGGGAGAAGTTGGAGCAGGCCGCGCGGGACCAGTGTTGGGAGGGGAGCGTAGGGTCGGTGACGGCTGCAATCCAGGTGCCCAGGATCTTGGCAGCATGGGCTTTTAAGTCAAGCAGGCCCATGCCACCATGATGATGAGGGCCAAACATGAACTCTAGCCATACTGGTGGTGGGCGGCCTGACCAAAGCCATCCTTGCAGCAGGGCATACAAGGATTTGAAAAAGCTTGGGGAGAAGGGGATGGCGTGGGATCCAAACCAGACTTTGGAGAGGAGCATAGAGTTGGCTAAAACAACCCTGCCAGTAAAGGAAGTAGGGTGGGCTCTGAGGGAGGCAATGCACTTCATCACGTTGTCTAGAATATGACTCTCCATTACTGCTAAGGCATACCCGCCTGCCTCCACCCACACGCACAGATGGCGGACAGGCCCTATGGTAGGGCGTGGCACGAAGGGGAGCACTAGTGGGGCGGTGTGGGGTGAGCAGGGAAGGCGAGCACATGTGCGAGCAGATGGGCTGGGCTGGGCTCTGGTCGCAGGGGCCCAGCAGGTTTGATACCGGCCAAGGAGGATGGTTTCGGTTTTGGAATCATTCAGTGCAGCACTACTTACCCAGGAATACTCATGGATGAGAGCTTCAAGCGCGCGTGCATCTTGATTATTAGACACCCCAACCACACATTATCTGCAAATGCCATCATCTTGACTGGGGCTTACCCTGGTGCATGGACCCCAGTGAGGTGGGCATTCACGTTCCAAAGTAGTGGGTCAAGGCTGAAGTTATATAAGAGTGGGCTAAGGGGTCCCCTTGGCGTATGCAAATTTGAGGGCGGACTACTTCCGTGAGGAAGCCAGGGCCACGTACTGCCATTGTTGCAGATTCTGTAAGCAGCATTACCCAGTTTATGAAGCAAGGGGGCAAGCGGAACTGGTGGAGGCAGGCCCTGAAATATTCCCAGTTTACTCTATCATAGGCCTTCTGTTGATCCAAGAATACAAGTGCCCCAGAGGCCGTGGACTGGCATGCATTAGCCACTGAGTGCACGTTGTCCCAAATCGATCTTCTGGGTATGAAACCAAATTGTTCTGGGGAGATGGTGGCAGACGCTACAATCCCTAAATGGTTGGCCATGATTTTTAGTTAAAATTTTTGTATCCGTGTTATTTAAAGAAATGGGGTGCCAGTTGGCTAGGTCTAGCTTATCCCCTTTCTTGAAGAGTGTGATGGTGAAGGCCTCTTGCCCTCCTGGTAGAAGGCGCATATCCAGAAGGCTCTGGTTAAGGGAGGCTAGCAGCAGTGGGGATAGATATTTGAAGTACTTCTTATAGACTCATACAGAATGCCATCAGGGCCTGGGCATTTCTGGTTTGGTGCACCGCAGATGTCAGACCAGAGTTTGTTTGGAGTGATCAAACTCATTAATTCTGGGTATTGGGAAATGGTGTCTATGTGAGTGCTATTAAGAAATTTCGCCATTTCAGTTGGCTGAATTGGATCAGATTGGTACAACTCGGAGTAATACTTTTATATTTTGATCACCACTTCAGCCGGCATATCTAAAATGGAATCATCTGATCTCCACACCTGTGTGCAGGCACGCTCTGGTGTGGTGCAAATTTTTTAAAAAATATATGGTGCACGTGCCACCCTCTGTAATGTGTTTGGCCCTGTACTGAACACAAACCCGATGTTTGTGTTGCCTTTCAAGCGCGTTGAGGTGGGCGGCTGCTTCTACCCACTTCTGGCCCCAAGCAGGAATGTAGCCTATGGCTGGGATGTTGGACTCCAGGTGTGCCAGCTCTGCCAGAGTGCGCGAGATGATGAGTGATGTAGCTCGTGAGTGTCAGGAGGAGAGGTGGCGAGCATGGCAGATGGTATCCTCTTTGAAGGCTGACCATGTGGAAATTGGGTCCATGCAAAATGGTGTAATAAACTCTTTTGCCAAAGTCACTGATTCCACCCAAGTGGAAAATCCTGGTGATGCAATTTCGGGAGGGCGGAGTTTGCACCAATACGGAGCTCTAGCCACTATGACAGGTAAGTGGTAGGTTATCAAGACCAGCCAGTGGTTGGAGAAATCAATTTTGATGTGTGGAAGTGGGAAATATGAGATCGAAATTTTGCTGGCGTGAGGATAAGGTTGATGCAGGTTATGGACCTTAGTTGACCGTTGTGGACGTGGGGGCACATCATGTTCTTGAGTAGCGGAGCTTTCAGTGGCAGCATGTCTAATAACCCAAGGGTGGCCTTTAGAACGTGAAGTTCTATGTGACCCCGGGGGGCTGGGATGAGGAAGGCCAACAGTCTGTGGGTGTGTTTAGCCAACAATTCATGTCACCAACTACAAAAGAGTCAGAGGGTAGTGGAAGGGATTTGACTGACGAGAAAAATTCTTGAGGCTCTCATGCACAGGTTAGGGCATAAATGTTGATGATAGCGTGCACCACGTCAGCCCACAAAAATGTAACAATGAGGACTCAGCCATCGAGGAAAGATTCAGATGATAAAAATTTAAAAAATTGTTTTTCTGAACAAGCACCCCACAGTGCTCAGACCAGAAGGATATGGAAGGGAGGAGCATGGTTTTCCAAGCGTCCTCAGAACTTCACGGACAGTGGGATTCCTGGATGGCCAGGATGTCCATGGGTAAATTTTTTTGTAAAAAACTCAGTTTCCTAGCCCAGGATGGCAAGGCCTTGAGTCCGGCAATATTCAACATCCCTAAAGTGAAGGCTTCCCCCATCACACCTTAGGTGTGAGGGAGTGGGCACCTGGGCCCACCAGCCTCCTCTGTATCCCCTCGGGCCTTCACAGCAGCATGGGTGTTTGCAGCAATGCTATCAGTAGTTTTTTTAATTTTAGCAGACAGGTTCGCGTTGGCTTTTGCCTTCACTTTTTGTTTCCCTGTTGTTGCCCAAATTTTTTGTGGTGCGGATGAGTTCAGTGCACCAACATTTGGGTCAAAAAATTTCAGTTAGGTTGGGGACCAAGTTGGTTTCAATTTGGGGCTTGGTTGCAAAGGTCCGGTGAGATTGAGTCGCCCATCAGATCCTCAGATTGGGTGGCCCAATCAGCTTGGGCCTCCTAATACGATTGGTTGAGGGATTCCCAAGTTGCTTCTGCTATGAAGGTTTTGATGTCCTCCTGACATTGGGAGTGTGGGATAGCAGAGGCGACTTTGGCCGCTTCCTTGGCCGCGGCCCTGCAGGCCTGTTTGGCTTTATTTGCTATTGAGGGGATACAGGCTTTACTAGTAGGTAGCAGCCTTGTGCTCCCCACGAGAAAGCCTCTTTGGTATTGGTGGTTGGTTCATAGTGAGCCTCCCCGCTGACCATGGCTGCTGAGGGGTGCTCTTGGAATGTAATGCCCTCCTTGGTGGGGCATGCGTGTGCCTTATGGCTGAATGCATCACAGTGGGTGCAGATGGGGGGTGCTGTCTACAGTTACCCGGAAAGTATGGGTGGTATGCCCTTTGATATTAATATAAGTGGAGTGCGGGATCTGGGTTAGGTCCTTCACGATCTCCTCAGTTGGAGTCAGAACTGCAATGGCTTTGCCGGTGCACAGGTGTGGCATCAGCGTAAAGCATTGCATCTCAAAGGATTGTATTTCTCCATATATGGTGAGACCCTCTTTCAGGTGCTGCTCCAGAATGGCACGCTTGACTGTAGAGGGCAAAAAGTCAAACGTGAGGAAATTTGGTTGGATTTTGTCCATCTTGTGCGCTTGGTTCTAATGACCCATTGCCTTTGGTGAGGTTGATCACTATGCGCACCACAGCAGCTTCATCTGCTGCCTCCTTGTTTATGAAACTGAGATCCAGTTAACTGCGTGACATGAAATGAGGTGTGACGTACACTGCGGTCAGGTCAAAGTGTGCACATCCCCACAAAATTTTTCCAGAGGGCTGTTTGGTGGATATCCAGGAACACCCAGACTCCATATTCCTCCAAAGAGTGGTTGAGAGTGCGGCGTGTTGATGTACTGGTTACATTGCACCTGCCAATTGAGGATTTCTGGGGAAATAGTAACCGCTAGATTTTTATTTTTGTCTAATCCGCCAGTTTCTCTGGGGCATTTTTGAACGTTTGAGGTCGCGGGCCTACCACCTGAGCCTCTTACCTTACTTGCCCAACTGCTCCCTGACATAGGCGCAGACTAATCTCCTCTGTGAGATTATCAAACTAGATTCAGACTTGAATTTAATAAGTTGCAAAAGTGATTGCAACGAGAGAGAAAAGTTTCAGATTAGCAATTAAAAAACCAATAATTGAATCATATGAATGATCATTGTTGGAGATCCTCCCCAATAAACTGTTAGTAATCTGGCAGAAATCAAATCCCAGTAGATTAGTTTAAATTCTTTTAGGATTTTCAACAGACAAAAGTTACCATTTATGATGATAATCCCACATCCACTTAAGGGTTTTGTCCTCAGCAGATGAATCAAGTATTATTATAATCTAGTGAGGCTGGATAATGTGGGCATACTGAAATCCTGAAATCTCCACTAAAGGCGCTATAAGGAATAGAAGTCGCCTTACTGAGTTTGTTAGCTCTATGATTTATGAGGATAAGAAAAATCTACCTTCCAGAGAAATAGTAAATAATCAGTGGAGGAGTCTATAAATATTCAGTTGAATGTCAACAGTTCTACTATATATTCATTTAAGAAAGTATCACAGAGAATGGCCAGAGTCCCAAGTTACCATATTTAAGGTGGGACATAAAGTTATGTTCTATCATATGTGCGGAGGACAACTTGAGAAGTTACAGGACATTTAGATGGAAACTGAATCTGTTTTCATAAGAAGAGTAACTAAATGCCATCGAGGATGACACCATCCATATACCTATAACTGAGTCCACACATGGCACTTGAAGTCTTTCCCTAGGTCTTGTCTTGTGGAGGGTAGTGTCATGAAACGCTCAATTATAGGGTTAATTCTTTGACCTATGGAATAAACTCTCCTGAACCCCCTATTTTATAATAATGATGTTGTTACTAATGATCTAGCCAGCCATAATAAAGATTGAGTCCAAATTAATAAAAATTAGCAACCAAAATACCTTTAGAAACTAAGCTCCTCTATATGCTTTGAAAAGCTTAAAAATTCCTGATTACAGAGGCTCTTACATACCCCCTGATTACTGAAATACTTTGTTAGCTGTCAGAATGACGCCAGATGATAAGCAATTTGTCAGAAAATCGCTTTTCCAGTGACAGTGGGCTCTTCTGGTTGGCAGGCTAACCAGTATGGAGACTGGCTGAAATTTGCTGTTTTGCCTTAGGTAAGGGGCCAACAGCGCCTCTGACCCCTTCGTGTTACCCACACCATTCAGGGATCCTCCAGCCTAAACCCCAACTTATAAGAATAATTATAAACTTAAATCAAAAGGGAGAATAGGCAAAGGGAGATTTTTATTGAAAGGGAAGCACCAGGTATCTATATGTATATCAGGCTACTGTGCCCATCATTAACCTATTAACTCTTTGCTGGGTCTTCCAACCAACCACTCTCTCTTTCTACCGCTTCACTTCTCATTTCCCTAGCGTTGACCCTCTCACCCGTCCTTCCCAAATCCAAATAAAAGTTTTAGCTCATCCTCAGCCTTCAGTTGCTGGTGAGATTTATATTTATTTAGTATAAATTAAAACCAAATTGAGTTTTTAACTTAGTAGTAATGCGCCAAAAACATCTTTGTCTGCTTGGTAACTCAGGATATATCAGCTTCTTTCCACAGCTCACTTTGACTCTTTATAGTCAATCATTCAGGGAAACACTTTCTCAGGCAATATTTGACTATATAAAAGGCATTAGAAACAAATCGGTCACCTCAAACTCAGGATCATCAGTTTCTGATGAAATTTAGCAATTAATATAATTGGATCATCCATAAGCTACTAGTTGCCTGTGATCCATATATCAATTCATGGCCATTGACTGGCCCCAGACAAACCTATCATCTTATCTCAGAAGAATGCTGATTTGGCTCAACCTAATTTTGGAGTAACTTTCCAAGCAGTTATCAAAACATCCAAATCAGTCAATGAGCCATTCCGCCAGGATGGCCATTTTCTCTTAAATTTTGTTAAATCATTTGAGGAATCCATCTGGTCAAAATTCTGATATTCCCCCCACCTAACCAGATGGTATTCCTCCTACTTCCAACCTCATCATGTGGGGTGGGCGTCCAGGGATTGCCCCTCCCTGCCACCAACAATTGCTGGAACCTACCTAACAGTTTAGGGGTCACATCAGCATGCTCCGCCTCCCAAGATGAGTAGGCAGCTCATCCCCACCACCTCCTCACCAACCTATCAGCTACTCTGGCACCAACCAGCAGAGCCCCATGTAGTGAGCTCCACTGTCAGAAAATCGCTTTTCCGGTGATAGTGGGATCTGCAAGTTGGCAGGCCAACCAGTAATAAGGCTGTCTGACCCTTGCCTTTTGCCTTAGATGACGGGGCCAGCAGCACCAGTTGACCTCTTGGCGTATCACCCACGCCATTTGGGGATCCACCAGACTAAACCCCAACCAATAAGCATAATTTTAAACTTAAATTAAAAGGGATATTAGGTAAAGGGAGATTCTTATTAAAAGGGAAGCACCAGGTATCTATATGTACATTAGGATACTGCACTCATCGCTGACCTATCAACCCATAGCTGGATCTTCCAGACAACCACGCTCTCTTTCTACCACTGCACTTCTCACTTCCATGGTGTTGACCCTCTTGTTTCATCATTCACAATGTCCAAATAAAAAGTTTTAGCTCACCCTCAGCCTTCAGTCGTTGGTGAGATGTGTATTTTAAAAGTATAAATCGATATCAAATTGAGTTTTGACTTAGTATCAATGCGCCAGAAACATATTTGGCCGCTTGGTAACTCAGGATATCTCAGCTTCTCACCACAACTTGTTTCAACCCTTGTAATTGATCATTTGGGTAAGCGCCTTCTCAGGCAATAGTTGATTATAAATTAGGCGCCAGAAACAACCCTGCCGCCTTAAACTCATGATCATTAGTTTCTGACGACATTTAATAATTAATATAATTGGATCATCCTTGGCTAATAGTTAACTGTGATCTGTATATCAATTTTAAAGCCATTGATTGGCCCCTGCCAAACCTATCTTACCGTTTCAGCATAATGCTGATTTAGCTCAACCAATTTAGGGAGCAACTTACTAAGCAATCATCAAAACACCATGAATTTTAGTCAATAAGCTATTCTGTCAGGATTGGCCAGTTCCTCTTAAATCTCAAATATCATTGGAGGAATCCATCTGGTTAAAATCCTGACACAATTATAAATACCAGTCCTAACGACTATGCACATGAAGATGCAGATAATGCCTTAGAGGAAGCTTTTTATAACCAAGAATTCAGCTGCCAATTCTGGGAGTTCTATCAAACACATCTAAAAAATGTTTCTCCATTTTTATGAAGTTAAGCAATGCCAATATCAAAAAAAGCGGCAAATTGTTTTTGAAAGCTCTATCTTAAAGACTACCAAGATACTCAAGTAGTTGCAACAGCCACAAGGGTCACAAGAGCACCAGAAGCAAACAGAGAAGCAGCCGCATGGTCACAACTAGGATAGTGCTTCATACAGTTCAAGAAATAAGCCCTGAAATATCCTAATGTATTAAAGAATTGGAATCTGTTGGGCTGCGCCCTAATACTAAGTGCATAATTTTATAATGAGAAAAAAACTTGATTTGTTGTTATCAAGTCCTACTTGAAATCTCCAATTTACCAAATACCATATATACTTTTAATGGTAATATCAATACATTAACGCCTTTTTACAAAGTCTGTTTTCATTATTGTCATTTTTTATATATTGCTATTAACGTCAAATTTTGGTATATTGTTAAAAGATTTAGGCTTATTCTTCCATTGTCAGCAGAGGTTGAGAGAGTTCCAGTTGCTATTTAGTAGCTCCTGTTATGTTCAATCCTAAGGATTAAACTCAGTTGGACATGCTTGTGACCAAGAGAAAAATCGTATACAATAGAAATAGGCCCTCTAATTCGCCTGATGGTGCACCTGTGAACAAACAATTAGCTAATTGTCATTGGATCAACCCTTATCATCAGCTCCCCCTGAACGAGCTGGCCACTTTGGCAATAGCAAGGCAGACATTGGACCTAGTGCTAAAAAGGGCAGACATTGGCCACCAATAATTCAAGTGCGTCATATTAAATAAATATTAGTCCATAATGAGGTTAAACTATCCAGCAAACAGTTGTCGCCAGATTTACACCCTTGCAAGACCTATTTTTCAAAAATGCTGCACCATCAGCCAATCCATCTCTGAGCCTTCCTTTACCACTATTTTCTATGGATCTATACTTAGCAATTATGACCAAGTAATTAAGCCACAAGAGCCCCCATTACAAACATTTATTAAAAGAGATGATTAAGATATTCTCCAAGCTCATATGGATCACCAAATTCTTGTGCCTTATCTAGGGTGCTTTAAAGACGCACCTCTGGCATTTGCCCCTGTAATAATTGTCAAATGTGGCAAATTAACTTTTTTGAATTGAGCTCTGATGGCGTATAAGCCTGCCAAAACTAGAACTATGGCTTACAATGAGAATATCTGATAATGAATTGTCATGGACTGAAACCACTTTATCACAGTTTTGATTAGCAAGATATGAAATTGCTGCTCCTATAAAAAAGGTCCATTACAACAAAGGAGTACTGTGGATCATATAAGGAATAGCATTGACAAATGAAGAATCATACCTAGTGAAGATAGGACTGCTCTAACCAGACCCATTACTGTCAAGGTCATTGTACCTACACTGATTGGATGCGGAAACATAGATAGAGGGGTTTATTCAGGTAGTGGTGTTTCTGTGCTCATAACTATTGAATTGCCAGGAAAGTAGTTAGGAAATTAGCAAGTTAGTGTAGGCTTAGTAGTGTATCTTTTTGGTCATATGAACTTTGATTCTTTTAAATATATATATACATGTATCCAAATATGGTATACATAAATGAATTCACATTTATAGTATTTTATTAACTAAAAAACTATAAATATCAATGTCTTAGTTATATATTATATACATTTCTGAACTTATCTAAGGCTAGTTATTTTGGATGAAGTACTATCATTTTTCTGAGCTTCTGGAATTGCACCTTACATATTATTATAAATTGTAATAGGACCCATCACAGTCTCATTGCAGTCAAATTTTGTTATGCAATTAATCAACTTATTCTCATTGCAATTAATTTTTCTCATGCAGGTAATAGCCATAATCCCTTTGCAAATACACTTTGGCATGTGATTAACCAATATTACTCCATCACAAGCAATGTTTATCTAGTTAATAATATTTGTAGTCTCAAAATCCCCCTCATACAGAATTGCCTTGATATCATCCCCCCAGGGCTGAAGCTATCTGAGAAGACTTCTTCCATTTCTTTAATAATTCTCCAGATTTCTTTGGGTTCTTCTCAGACTCCCAAGTGCAATCTTCTAAGGTATATCCTGTCCTCTTACCCAGTTATTGCAATTGTCTGCAATGTTTATGTCTACCTGTAATAGTCTACTTAAATTTAAAAGAATATTCGATGTGGGTCAACCTTGGGACAAATATACCACACCAAGAATTTTCTAGCCAATACAGATTTCAAACTCAAAACCTGCACTAGGGTGAAAGCAGTTTTACCTTTCAGAATAGCCACCCTTCTCTACTTAAATTCTACATGAAATATAAATCAGATGAGGTAAGGTACTTTTAGCTTTTTAAAGCTTAAGGAACTACCATCCTTCTTGTGAAAGAGTTATTGATTGAACTTGTTTCTAGATCCACCTATATTCAGGTAGTCCAACTCAGTTGGCAACCTTTCCAATGACCTCTTTTACTAAATGTTCCTACAAGTAAATGTGCTAGTTCATGATATAGTAAAGCTGCTATAATCCTGGATGGATGGGTTGCTCGCTTGGTGCCAGCCCAGAATTTCAACAATATAGCAGGAGAAGTATGCTTAGTATGTCGTCATTCCTGTGATAGAGGGGCTAAAGCTCCCCTAAGTTCACAACCTGGACTCATATTGGAGAAGGGATTTAATATAATAATTATTTTTAAAACTAATGATGGAGGAATAAGTGATAAGTGGTAGTTTATTAGAATAGCACCTCATACTATTTAAAGTAATGAGGGTATAAGTGGGAAGGGTTAGGATTCAGGATAGGCAATGGATAAGCTGAGATTAGGATTTATTCCCTACAATAAAGAATGAAAGTTTATATAGGGAGTACTAGCATGGACTTTTGACCAATGGAGCATGTTGATAGTGAATTATTCTGAATTTGTAAGTCAAAGAACTTAAGAATATCAAAAGGATTTTGCCAACGCCAAATAACTTGGAGTTTTTATGAAAATTTAGGCCTTATGAAAACATAGCATCAATCAATAAAAATAAGGATTTTAATCTAGTTTTTTATTATCCTTGGTATTACTCACCATTTAATGTAAAACTATGATTGCTATTTTTGATTAATCCACAATAGTTGTAGGACTTCTAATCTATTCAAAATACTAATAATTGTTGTTAGGGATCACCTATTTTTCCATGATCATTAATCTGCTCAAAATATCAATAATTTTTAATGGAGTAATCCCTAGTACGTCAAAGGGGCTCAACTCATGTTTATGAGGAGCCCAATTTGGCATTCACTAGTAATTTATTATTAGTGAGTCGCAACCCTCAGCAAGAGGCTTCACCTATAAAGGGCACGTACCAACAACATCTAAAGATACATTGTGAGCATCCAGTAGACCTTACTACAACTTCTAACGTCTTCCAAGGTACTTTTTTTATTTTTAAAACCCCTGTACGTCTATACAACCTGAGTTAAGCTTGCTAGACATAATTCATGGGTCTGGTATATTATAAAAAGTCTCTTTCTGGCAAGTCACCAGCTTCAATTGTTGGCAGCAATTCCAAATTCACATCATGGCCATAGTTCACCTTAGATGGTGAAAATCCAATGGAGGAATGGTCCAGGTTACTGTAGCAGAATTAGGTCATTGGTAACAGTTTACCTCTATCTTGATCTGCGTTCACATAACACCTAACATATTGCTCCAGCTCCTAATTAACCCTCTCAGTTTGCCCATCAGTTTAGGGGATGATATGCAATACACAAGAATATCTTACTTCCATGATCTGACATAACCTACTTCTAAAAATGCGAAGTGAACTGTGGGCCTCTATCAGAAATTACCTCCTGATTATTCCATAATTCAATAAGGTTTCTTGATAATAGCTGGACTCTCTTTAGCTATGACATTGGTGATCATGTGAATAAAGTGTGTCATTTTTGTGAACCAATCAACAACTATCAATGCTGCATTATACACCCTGAGACTGGGGCAACCCAACCATGCTATCTAGGAAACCAACTATTAAAAAATCTGAGATAATTTTAATGTTCCAACTGACCCACATGATGCTCTATAATATCCTTAAGACGTCCACAAATCTCACAGACAGTCAAGTACTTACTGACATCACCAACTTATCAAGGCTAACGGTAAGAGATTTGGATGAAAGTTTTCATCTTATGTAGTCCAGGATGTCCAGCCATGCTCATTTTAATGGTATTCACATGATGTATTAAATCGTTGAAATAATTCAAGCATACAGGCTTTTCTTTCAACAGACCAAGTTTCCTTTCAGAGAATATTATTCAGGTATTATCCGCTATTTAAGTTCTGGCTCAGGTCAGTCTTCACACCTTGACAAAATGCATCTTTTTTATGATCCTTCAAGGTATAATATTCTTGTACCACCAGAATTATGTGAGAGAGATGGCCCACTGGGTTCCATGTCTTAATTAAAACCTGAGTGTTATACTCTGTGATCTCCCCTTCTCCAGGCATCAAGTTAGGGCTTTGTCTTAGGAAATCTGGGACCACATTAACTTTTCCCTAGTTTATATCCAGTTTCTATACTATAATCAGAAAATGTAAGAGCTCATCAGGTTTATTGCTAATTTAGTTGGCTTGAAGTAAAGAAGTATATCAGGTTTTTATGGTCAATCATGATCTTCTAGTGGTGCTTTGCCCCACATAAGTACCGTCACCAGAGTTTTAGTGACTGAACAATTGACATCATCTTTTTTCTTAGTTGGGGTAGCTACATTCATCAGAAATAACTTTTTGGAATAGTAGGATATGGGATGCATCCTACTATCATCCCCTTCCTGCAACATTATCCCAAGAGAATTCCAGAAGCATCAGTCTCAACCACAAAGGATTAATCATAGTTACACATGGACAACACTGCAGAAATAAAAACAGCCTTTGAGTCAGAAAAAGTTTTTTCCGCCACCTAAGACCATTTATATGGAACACTTACTAATTTGATTTAGGTTGTCAAGATTCCAGGCCAATCCTAAAATTAGCTTATAATGCTGTTGGGGACCATCCCCAAACTAAAAATTTCAATTGCCTTTAATGGCAGGCTCAAACCTGTAAAAATATTGGTTAATAACGTTGTCAGGGATCATCCCTAAAATAAAGAATAAATTTTTCTGATGCCAGAGTCCAGACCTGATCCCAACGAGTGAATTCTACAATTCTGAAAAAGCAACACGTTGCCTAAAAAGCCTAAAGAGCAAATCAGCATAGATCTTAGCTCAAAAAGCCTGGTGATTGTCCCTGAAGTTTAATCCCTGATTTCCTCTAAGTATTGAAACTATCAATCAATTGGGGTTCCTCTCTTTTTGAAAAGTATATTTTTTGTCACTATTAGATGGCTTAATTTAAGATTATTTACTAATAAAAGAGTTTTTCTCATTATTTTTTATATTTAAATTTAATAAAAAGAATCTTTAAACTAAAACTTTCTTTAACCGCTCAAAGTCACTTTTGAGAGATTTTTAATTTAAGTTTATTTATCCACAGCCATCTGCCCAAACCTATTCTTTGATGTCCTTGGCTCTGCCGCCTGCCACCCCAGTGTGGGGCAGCAGTGCACCCCCACCTAGCATTTTCCGCCCTGCAGGCAAGCGCGTTCAGACGGGCTCAAACAGCCCGCCCACTGCTTCCAACCGTTTTGTCCCCCCACGGGACTTAACGCTCCACCTGGCGCGCGTCCACCCTTCTCGCCCCCATCCTCTCGCCCTCCCTCGCTCTGCTATTCGCTATTGCCTCAGAGTGGACTATGGGCATTTGTTCCCATATGCCAATAAGGCAATTATTGACCCAGCCACTACAGCCTTTGCGCCAGCTGGCTTTATAGACTTCCGCCCTTTTAAGGGCTACTTTGACGTTGGGTTCCAATCTGAGGAGGATGCTGAAGCGGCAGCACAAACTCCTCTAATTTATAAAAAACCCCCATTCCCACAACCCGTACTCGCCTCCCTTCAGACACCAAGCTAGTGGTATCCTTTGCAAATCTCCCATCCCACCTTCCACCCCAGGTTTTGTATGACCAGTTGGTCGCGGGGCTCATGGCTTATGGCACTCAGTCCAACCTCATCTTTGCCATTCCATCTGGTGCAGAACGCCTTGCTGCTCCTCGTGCAACAGCCACCATCATACCACACCACCCTACCATAGCCCAACAAATCCCACCCCGCGCTAGGGTGGCTGCAGCGCCTGATCATTTCTTTTGGGCTCAGGTTGATAATGGTGGGCAGATTTGTTCTCTCTGCTTTGGCCTCAACCATTCAAAAGGGCATGCCCTAAGGCCAAATCGCTGCTGCGGCTTCTAAGCCCCCTCTGGAGGTTCAGTATGGGGCGCTTTGCTGCCCCCTCCCACCCTCTAATCTCGTTCAGTGGGCCCACATGGAAAATCAGCCCCCCCAAAACCTCCATCCTCACTCTCCCACCTAAATCTACGCCAGCCAATCAGAGCAATGCTTGGACCACCATTCGCACCCAAGCAGCTGCCCATTCGCCCAATCCTACCCACTCAAATTTAAACGCCACTATTCCAGTGAACCAAAATCCATGGGATCTATTAGCTGAAACTGACGAATCAGGTAATGTCCTCATTAGTAAGCATACAGGTCAACCTCTCTGCCATGGCAATTATGGTCAGGCAGAATTTTTCCTTCCTGACTTTGATGAAACCCCTACCCCTCGCCATTTTGCTCCTCTACCCAATACAGCCCCCTTCCAAAGTGACCACCAGCTCGCCTTAGCTGCGGTGGCCTCTCCTCATTGCCCAAAACTACGCACCGCGGTGGCCCAGTCAGTGGCTCAGCTCCAGCATGGCCTGCCCACCATCTTCTTCCCCCCCAACATCCCTGAATCTCCCTGCAGTGACATCTCAAAACTATTTGATTTTGCTGAAATCTCTGTTATGAATGTCACAACGCTTGCTGCATTCAACCCCTCAGCCAAAATCACCCGCCACAGTATCTCCCTTTTCACCCAACTTCCTGAAGCCCGCAAAGAAGCTTAAGTTCTCCTCGCAGCTTTTGTTGAAACACTTTCCCATCATTATCTTGATGCAGAAGTGGAAAACTCCTACTACGCTGACCTCAGCCCCCACTATGCAGATGCCCCAACGCCCTGGCTCTCTGCTCTGATCTGGTACTGTAACCAACACCCCTTGATCGAGGTGGGTCTTTCTGAAAACCAACCCCCGACCCCTCCTCACCCTCTGCCATGGTGGGTTAAGCAGTTTCTGCTTCCCACCTGGTTAGTAGTTTTTTTGCCGTTTTGAGTGTTGTGATCTGTACTGTCCATCCCCTGGTTGGCGTACCTCAAATAAATCTTAAGAATCTTTAAACCAATTCTTTGGAAGACCTAAACAAATTTACAGATGTTTGGATGGAATACTCCTTGCCCCACAAAATTAGTCTTCCCTGCCAGGCCTCCCTGAGTCCTTGGTGAACCTTAACAACCATGGAGGTGGACTGTGTCATACTTTTTATAAACCTCAAAAGCTCTAATCAAGATTTAGAGCACTGATTCCTTACTATCAGGCAGCGTTGATTTGACTTTAAGGGATAATCTCCAGTAAAAAAATTAGCAGTTGGCCCCAATTTCTGCTGCTAAGACAACAATAAATGACACTAATGAGAAAAATTATTGTGTTATTAATGATTTAAATAAATTGCACCAACAAATGGTCGACATAAACCAACTAAATACTGCCTCATTACCAATTTCACCCAGGATGAAGGTGATCTACCCACCGCCACCCTGTAGTAAACTCTCTGGCTCTGACGAGCACTCTCTTCAAGGCCGCATTAGAGGAAAAATACAACCCAGGGGAAGGAAGTGTCTTCTCCTTCCTATTTTATTATGAGTGTGTATGGAAATGGCTACCAATAATCAGAAACTTAAGCATCTCTCAATCTGCCTCATACAAGTGTCCTAAGATATTATGGTCCCAAGCCTAATGGCTTCTCACACCTGGGCCAAAGTTAAGACTTCCCTGCTCAAAGAATTTTGGATTGACTAATCCTAGCATCCTAAAACATATTTATTAAGATTAGCCTTAACTAAGGTGAATTTGTTAATGAGTTTTCCCAACGATTTGTCTTGATTCCCAGATTTGAGTTGTGGAGAATTGGATCACCTTGGATGATGATGTTACAGCTGCATTATTGGCGTTTAAGGCTATGCCTAGTATTTAGCTATACTTCAAGTCGGCTAGGTATAGCTTGACCTCATAAATGCATTTTAAGAAGCCTTATGGAGGTCCCCTCTGATCTCCTTAGGACTGCTGAGCCTAACTAACCTGCCTATAATTTAAACCCCAGCCCTAGCGGTGATCTCACCAAAGCGATTACCCCAGGAAAATGTTATATCTACTGAAAACGTACAACCACCCCATTGACAGCTTCTATCCTTGCCCTCAGAATAAGGTATCAAAAGAACAGTAATATTAGGGGAAAGGGGATCCCTCTGCTGATGAACCCCAAGTTCCTCATCCAATTAGTCCCATACCTAATCCTTCTGACTGCTTTTTTTTAGTACTAGTCTGACTGCTTTGTATTATCTGCCCAGGTTGAAGTCGAAGTGCCCACTTCTAAGTAAGGCAATAAAATCCTAAAGGTTTCTAATTTTTATATAGGGACAATTACCGCAGAAAATTATCACAGCCAATCTGTTAGCAAAATTCAGCCTTAGCTGACCTAACTTATAGGAAAATTAAGTAACCCTTAACGTTTGGCCTAGTACAAAAACCTCAGCTTGCCTTGCTTCAGATATCCTCTGACTGCCTTATAGCAGATAGTTCCCATACCAGGTCCTCAGTTGTATGGATAGAAATAGTGGTCTATAAAATTAACATTCTGTCTATAATTGACAGTAAGTCCCCAGTCAACATTATATCTTTCTAATGCATTTAAAAAAGTCAAAATGGCCCCTGAATTATTCCAAGAGGCCGAATATGGAACTGTGGGAGCACATCCACTAAAGCGATTAGAGCAACTCCGATTTGCCTCCAAGATTTAGTAAGTTTCTTAATACTGTCTCTGCTATTGCATCAGAAAATGGTAATTATAAACTACTCATTGGAGTTTAACTAATGAGAGTATGAAGTATAATCAACCACAAGGGGCAATACATCTCTCCTCGGTGATATTATATACCACTAGTGTTTGATCTCCCATCCAATAATAAGGGGCCCCAAAAAAGTAAACCCGCCTCATTAAGTATCCTACTTCTATCTGTCAGTTAGGATACCAAGTTTAGGGATTAAAACTAAGTTGCTCTCAATACAGTGGATGTCTAGGGTGGTGTAAAAAAGTTACTTTTGGTTAATTATCAGCCTTCAACCCAGTAACCTTTTACTGCACATGTTCAATTTCCTCATGCACTTTGTTGCGTTGTATAGAATGTATTAATTGATATTAGTATGGAGACTATTATCTGTAGTTGAGTTTGAACTATTATTAGGCCCAACGCTTTGGCCAGTACTTCCAATTAAATAATCTGTAAATTGTACTCATAGGGATTCATTCCCTATATTCTTGTCCACCCAATCTCCGTCAAGATACCCTGGTGACAGTTTTTCTTGGCCCAACACACAGTTGGCAGCTATCCCTGATTGTGGTTCCTTCGTCTCTAGATCCCCACTCAGATCTTTACTCTTCTCTCTGAGAGTCTTCCAATTATTGCCTTCTGCAATAATATCCTTAAGATGGAACGTCACAATGGAAGCTGATAGTCTAACTATACGCCAAATTGACAATATTACTGTAGATAATAATGTTTTTCTAATTGATGGTTTTTAATGTGTGTTTAGTATAGTAAATCCTAGGAAATTATATAGTAGGGGATTCAGCTGTCTAACCCTTGGTTGACACCTCTTCAATGAAATGGCAGCCGTTGCCATTGAATCGCCCTTCCTCATCTCAGCAGCGATGGTCTTCCCCATCCTGGCTAGGATTCCATTGTTGGACATCCTTGAGATCTCAAACGGAAAGAGTTGAAAAACGTGTTTCTAACATTTTCCTCTCGATCAAAGAAAACCAACCATAATTGGCTAGCGACCTGCTTATGTAATGGGACTTATTACCCATTATGGCAGGTCACTTCACTAACTAATTGACTCGCTAGTTGCAGGTGGCATCACTCACCTCACGAACATTATTCATTACTGATCAGTCAGTGATGAAACCCAACTGATCCTAATCAGTACACCTGAAAGTTAATCATTATCAGATGCCCCTATTTTGTCAGCCACTCCACCAGATGAGATCTTAAGTATTCATCCATATTGATCCCCAATGGATACAACCAGGTGAATATCCCAAAATCCCCCAAACGTAGTTCCTCCAAAACTTGGGCCAACTGATTTCCAATTCACTTCACCTTAGGGAAATTTCCCCTAGCGACACCAGGTAATCTAGCAGGCTAGGAATATGGGCAAAAATCCCAACTCATCCCCCCTCTTGCCTAGATTTCCAGCAGAAAAGGACCGGGGAATGAGAACACCACTTTGGACACCTGATCAAATACTTCATTGGTTCAAGTGGAGTACACTCGTCAATACTCAATGCTGCTCATGATGACCTTTGGCATATGGCATTCATCCTCTTCCTCCTTGCTACTGCCTTCTCAGAGCACTGTCCCCACGACCTTCTGTCATTCTGGGATGATCGATTTACTTGTAACAATATTAGTCCCAGGATCCAGTTTTCCCCCGTCAGGGTATATGACCCTCTGTCATATTCAGGATTCTTGGTCCGGCGTCCTTGACTTCCTGATTTTCTCCTCGTCCTAGACAGGAGACTCTTGCCGTCAATGTTTGTTTCATGGCTTGATTAAGAATACTTATTTCTATTCGCCCTTGTTATTCCGCTCATAACCTCTTGACTGTAAGTCATTCTTAATTCTTCCCTTGAAGAGATTATCTCATTAATTTTGAGATTAATTTCCCCAAAATTGGAGCCTAATGGATTATAGAGTGCATAATGTCAACTTCTATATAAGTCTGACATTCACCCTCTCATCCAGCTCATATGTCAAATTCCAAATCATGCTACCAGCAGCTCCTCAATAGTCTGTCCGATCCAGACCTACATCTCTTCCTTTGATCATTCTCTGGAATAGCTCATCCTCCTGCGGGTATACCAACTGGACCATTGGCAACCGCAATAAGCCATCCACATTCTAATGAGAAGCCCCCACTCTATGGATATCTCATAATCATAAGCCTGAAGCTTAAGTGCCCATTGGGCCAGTCGTCCTTTCAGTTCCCTTAGATTGTGCAGCCAACACAGCAAAGAGTGGTCCATCACCACCTTAAAGTGCGTTCCGCGGACGTACACCCAAAACTGCTTGCATGCATATATGACTGCAAGGCATTCACGCTCAGTCATGGTGTAGTTCCTCTCAGCAGCTGAGAGTGTCCAGATCACATACACCACCGGATGCTCATCCCCAAGTTCATCTACTTGGCTCAGTATGGCGCTGATCGCCATCAACAAAGCATCAGTTTGAATATAAACTACCAGTCAAAATTTGGATATTTCAGAATTGGCAAATATATCAAATACTGGCGTAACTCATTGAAGGAGTCCTGGGCCTCTTCATTCCATAAGAATCCTTTTTTGGATCTTTTAATATACGAAATAAAGGCTCAGCTATTCAGGCGAAGTACTGAATAAATTTTCTATAGTATCTGACCATCCCAAGGAATACTTGGATGTCTCAGACACTTTTTGGTAAGGCCATATGCTCTATAGCTGCTATCTTTTGGGTTTGCGGCTGCAATCCATTTGCGTTAAAAAAATCCCAGGTATTCCAACTCTTTCTTATAGAAGTGGCACTTCCTTGGCTTGATCTTCAGGTTAACCGCGGACAGTTCTTGAAATATTTTTCCAAGTGGTACAGGTGATCAGTAAACGTCCTACTGAACACATTGATATTGTCCAGATATACCAGGACTCATGACAACTTCAGGTCGCTTAATATCATGTCCATGGCCCTTTGGAACGTCTCAGGCGCATTGCAAAGGCCCTGGGGCATCCTCGTCAGCTGGTATAACCCCTGCGTGGTAATAATTGCGCATTTTTCTTGGTCTTCTTCTGGAAAGTCGATCTGCCAATATCCCAAGATTAGATCCATTGTGTAGAAGTACTTCACTTCTCTAATCAATCCAGAACATTGTCAATCCTTGGTAGGTGGCACAAATCCTTCTATGTAATTTTGTTCAGCCTTTAATAATCAATCACCACCCAGTTCAATCCATCTTTCTCCTTCACAATCAGAATCAGACTCGCCCAGGGACTTGACGACGGAACTAGAAGCCCATGCTTCACTAGTTTGCTGATCTCATCCTCCACTACCACTTCAGTGGCTTTTAATCTTTGGATTGGTTTCATCCTTATTGGTAGATTTTCCCCGGTTTCAACCTTGTGAATAACATCTTGTGCGTATCCCAAATTGTGGTTGTCCTGAGCAAACACTTCCCAATATTTATTGAATAATTTGGCACCTCCTCCTGCTGCCCTTCCGGAAGATCAGCGAGCTGCTCTCTATCAACCAATAGGTTGATGCTTTTGGCTACCCTGTCCAGTAATCCCATTTCATTGAGAGACCTGAGATCATGGAATTGTCTCAATTCTGCTATTAGGATCAAATGAATAAATGCAATAGTCTGATTCCTCTTGATCTTCATCAAATTTTGCTCAAATTCGCCAGGAGAACTCATATTTCTCCATGGCCCAGCATTATTATCCTGGGAGCCACCCATAACTCCACTCAGGACTTCTTCCAGGGGCTTCTGACTTCTCCATACAACAGCTCTGAAATCTCCAAAGTCAACCCAGTGTTGACTATTATCTGCGATCTGGCCAGTATGGTCCTTTCCTTCTCGATCCTTAATGGAATTCCCCAGTTTTCTAGGATTTCCGCTGGCATCTCGCGTTGTTTCCTACCAACTAATTGGTATCGAATTGGTACAATGCCATCATTGTATATCAGATCAATGAAGTTGTTTCTCCAATTTAATGGAGCTTCACCGTCCTTCTGGTATACCAATGGTAACGTCTGACCCAGGATGGTCAATGTATTATTTTCAAAGTTATATCTAACTCCATAATTCTGTAGGAACTCCATTCTGATCAGGATATCATAGTTCTGGATCGCCAAAACTATTGCTGGTGCAGATACCATCAACGACCTAAATCATAATGGCAGTGCACTATACGCTCCACAGGAAACGGTGGTGTTTGGCCCAGCTGTTCCATATTCTCACTTGTGTTTCAAGCCTGAAGAGATCTTCATCCTCTTCACCAGCTTGGTTGACACAATATTGATGGGCACTCCACTGTCAACAATCGCCCTGACCCTTACTCAATTCACTTGATTTCTATATATGTACACTCAGAGTATTGTAATATACTATTTACTGAGTGAATGGCGGCGTTACTAGCCGAATACAGTATGAATAATCTGCACTGATAATTCAGGAAATGATTCCTTTATCACGCTGAGGGGGATTGACAGATTTACCTTATCTAAACGGACGTCTGATAACTCATCAGGATTCTCAGTGGTCCAAATCTTCTCCACCAGTTGTTGAGCATACGGCCGGGCAACTTCCTGAATTATACTGAGGTTAATCTTCTTCGCCCCAGATCTGGTCATGGTATTCACATCCATGTTGACCACTTGGTATAGCTGATCCTGCTCATTGTCTACAAACAGATCACTAATGTCTATTTCTTCATTCATGATATTGGGAGGAACAGGTTTCTCCGCCGCTCTAGACTATTCCTTGTCTAGGCAGTGGTCCCTTTTCCCAAATCCTTGGCAACTGCTGTCTCCTTGGCCTGGACCACATTAATATGATCCTTCAGCTTTTTACAGTGTGCGGCGAAGTGTCCTTTCCCAACACTGAAAGCAGACCTTCTCTTTTATTGCTTAACTGTCTGAATTCTTCGGGATTATTTCCTGGCACAGTTCAGTTGGCAGCCTCTTTTGCTCCTTTGTTTCCCTTCATGGGATTCAGATTTCATACCGGATTTGACTTTATGCTTCTATTCAGGGCATCAAACATTGCTCCTAAAATCTTCAGGTTGTCTACCATTTGTGAGGTAGTTATCTCCATTGTGAACATGGAAGACATCAAACCTTAACATCAATGAATCCCCCCTTAGGTTGGGACCATCTAGTACTAAAAAAAACATGGAAGACATCATTTGATGCAAATTGCGATAGGGCTGAAGGGCTGCTTGAAAAGCAATTCTAGCATCAAAGTTGTCTAATACTTTTTGTCCGGCCAGGATCTGCAACTCCTGGTATAATTGATCCGCAAAGCTAGCAAGAGACTCATCTTTATGGAATTGAATTCCCATAAATTCTTGCTTGCATTTTGACATGCGGGTTGGACTCCCAAACAACTTCATTATGGCCGCCTTTGTCTCAGCATATGACCAGCTGTCCCCCTCTAAGTGGGGTAACACTATGTTCTGGCAGTCGGTGTACAGGCAGTTCATGACTGTCAACGCCTTTTGATGATCCCCATATCCATTCATAGTCATGTTGAACAGTCGGAAAAACGCTGGGGCATTATCCTGATGGAATGTTGACAATTTTAGTGTTGCTCTAAATTCCTCCAAGTCATTTTGGGCTGATTCTCTCGGTTCAGCTACTCAGCTAAATTGTGGAGTGACTTTGGGCATCATCTCCAAAATGGCATTAAAGGCGGGAAGCATATTTCTTGGGGTATTCAATTTCCCAAGTATCATGTGAGGACTTCTCTCTTTGGCATCGCTGGCCATATTGGGCTCACAAGCACATCTGTGGGCTTTTTAAGTCCTCCACTTCTTTTATCAATTTCTCAATATCTGCACCAAACTTTCTTAAATGAACGCAATATGCTTCTCACTCCATTTTCAGGAATAGAGCCTCTCAAATGAGGTCTCCTTCTTTCTTCTTCAACAAGTTTACTTTGCAGAGTAACTCGTTTCTGAAGTTTGCTACATTTTTTACTACTTCCTCTACCTTGGTGACTCATTCTTTCAAGGCCGTGAACTCCTGATAGTCCTCTTAGTTTAAGGCATTCTGATTTACAGTGGCAACCTCAGTCCACAGCTTGCGCTTTTCTTCTTTACATGACATTATAATAGATTCTTTACTCAACTACCCCTGTAGTGAGCACTAACTTGTAAAAATTTACTTTTGGTTGATTATTGGCCGTCAACATAGTAACCTTTTTACTTCACAGGTTCAATTTCCTTGTGCACTTCATCACGTTGTATAGAATGTGTTAATTAATAAATAGTATGGAGAATATTATCCATAGTTGAGTTTGAACTATTATTAGGCCCAACGCTTTGGCCAGTACTTCCAATTAAATACTCTGTAAGTTATACTCGTAGGGATTTGTTCTCTATATTCTTGTCCACCCAATCTTCGTCAAGATACCCCAGTGACAGTCTTTCTTGGCCCAACACACAGTTGGCAGCTATCCCTGATTGTGGTTCCTTCGTCTCTAAATCCCCACTCAGATCTTTACTCTTCTCTCTGAGAGTCTTCCAATAATTGCCTTCTGCAATAATATCCTTAAGATGGAACTTCACAATGGAAGCTGATAGTCTAACTATACGCTGAATTGACAATATTACTGTAGATAATAATGTTTTTTAATTGATGGTTTTTAATGTGTGTTTTTATTATAGTAAATCCTAGGGAACTATATAGTAGGGGATTCGTCTGTCTAACCCTTGATTGACACCTATCTAATGAAATGGCAGCTGTTGCCATTATATCACCCTTCCTCCTCTCAGCAGCAATGGTCTTCCCCATCCTGGCTAGGATTCCATCATAGGACATCAATGAGACCTCAAATGGAAAGAGTTGGAAAACGTGTCCCTAACATTTTCCTCTTGATCCAAGCAAACCAATCATAATTGGCTAGCGAACTGCTTAGGTAATGGGACTTATTACCCATTATGGCAGGTCACTTCACCAACCAATTGACTTGCTAGTTGCAGGTGGCATCACTCACCTCACAACTTGCTATTCATTCTTAATCAGTCAGTGATGAAACCCAACCAATCCCAATCAGTACACCTGATAGTTAATCACTATCAGATGCCCCTATTTCGTCAGCCACTCCGCCTGATGAAATCTTAACATTCATCCAGATTGATCCTCGATGGATATGACCAGGTGAATATCCCAAAATCCCCTGAACGTAGTTCCTCTAAAACTTGGGCCAACTGATTTCTGATTCACTTCGCCTTAGGGAATTTTCCCTAGCAAAACCAGGTAATCTAGCAGGCTGGGAATATGGGCAAAAATCTCAACATATGGGACCCTCTTTACGCCCAGCATACCATTATTATGACTCCAGATTTAAAAGTCATGGTGGATACCTGAATTAGTGTCCACATCCCCATAATCCTATTTTAGAAGTATGGAAAATTTAACTCTTTCTATTAGGAAATCTATAAACTGACATAGGATTTTAAACCTGCTTATGGAAAATCCATCATTGTGTTTTTGGGAACTTTAACTAAACAGGTTCTACAAATCCCATGGCATGCGGTTATTGCCTACGTCAAACCATGTGCTATTAAACAAAATACAGATTAGTATTGTTCAAATATTCTAATAGATTTAGGGATTGATCCCCAACGATCATCACCCTAGTCAAAGGTGAAATTGGAAAGCACCTTACGCCCAATGAGCATCAAGACATAGAAACCCTACTTGAAGAATATGAAAATATCTTCTCTAAGAGACTTGGCAATTGTTGGTATTCCATCATAAAACAAAAATTAAGTACATATGATGATGGAACCAGAGCTTGATCTGATGATATAGTCAAAACTATTGTTAGGGTAATCCCTGTCTAAATTCAAGGCCTCCCAATATTTGGATTCAATTCCAACTTATACAATCAAATATTTTTAAACTTAAACCTTACAATATCAGGGTTCAAACATGGTCTATGTGAAGATCAAAATCTGTTTGCAAAAGTAACCAGAATGTCATAGAATCCCTGATTGCTACCTAATATAGATCACAGCTTGGAAGCACTTTGGGATTTTCCCTCAAGAAAATCCCTGAAAACTTTAAAAATTTTGTTTTGATAGCAAATAAAAATTAGAATCCTTTTGATATTCATTTTTGCTTTTATACTATCAGTATAGTGATTTTTTTACTTGAATACGCTAGCCTAGGAGTTTTTCCCTTGGTTGAAGATTTCATTCATTAAAGTTAATATTTTGCGTATCCTTCACCCAGGACTTTGAGTTTCCTAGCCTCTTCTCATAGACCAAGTGGATTAACACCTCCTATGTCCCGACAACAATCATAGAAATTAATGGAGTAATCCATTAAGTAAAACCTAATAATCATCCCCCTTTTAAGCTTGAGCTTACCAAAAGTCTAAAGTAAAGCAGGCTTACATGGCTCTTAGATTAAAAAAGTTTAGATGCTGGGCTACCCATACCATCTAAAAGTCCTTGGGCACCCCATTTGCTATTAATTCACAAAAAATTTGGAGGTTATCAAGCTGTCCTGAGCTATTGCTTATGTATTCCACTACTTGAAAGGATTGTTATCCCTTAATTCATATAAATGATTTTTTACAACTAATGTCTGGATTGATTTTTTTGGCAATAAATCTTGCCAAAAGCTGTTGACAGATTAATTTATCCCCTAAGATTCACAAAAAATGCGCCATTTTTTTCTAGCTAAGGACTATTTAAATCTCCATGGATGCCTCAGGGTATGCAACGCCCCTGCTACTTTTCAAAGAGGAATAAATAAGTTAATAGAAGGAATAAAATTGATCATGTGTTTTAGCCTATTGTGATGATATAACCATCTTTTCATTAACTTTCACTTCCATTTAGCTAACCTTATAGGCTTTCCAGAAACTATGGAAGAATCACTAAAATAAAAAACCTCCAAATGTTCCTTTTTCCAAAATGGAATAGATTTTTTGAGACCTAAGTAGGTCAAGAAGGTATTTACAATGGATGATAATGTTTCATCTATCTAAAAAATATCCTTACCAGGGTGGTTAGCCAAGCGGGTAAAACTGCTTCCACCCTTAGTGCAGGTTTTGAGTTCAAAACCTGTACTGGCTATAAAACATTCTTGGTGTGGTATATTTGTCCCAAGGTCGACCCACCTCAAAAAACATCCTTACCCAAGTTTCTAAATAATTTGCAAGTTTTTCTAGGAATGGTTGAATAATAAAGCTATTTTATTCATCAATTTACAGATACACCTGAACCCTGAGTTTATCTGTTAAAGAGGTAAATTATTTTTTGATGACAAGAAGGTCAACATCAGGCCTAAAATCTGCTATGTGTAGCTCTTACACAATCTCCTGTGATTATATATCCCAACTTTGTCAAGTTATTTTTACTTTTATTAATTATTGTGTTATTTTTATAGGGAATATATTATTTCACACAATGAAAAATTAGTGGACCATCTGATTGCATATTACAACAAACTTTAACCAAAGCTGAACTAAATTATAGTGTAACTGAATAAGAATGCCTAAAAATTAACTAGCCATAAAACTCTTCTGATCCTATTTCTATGGTGCCCACTTCACTATCTTTACTAATCATATCCATTGTGATGGCTTCAGCAGATAAAATCCTGATGGGCCTTTGGCATGATGGGCTTTAAAGCTCCAAAGTTATGATTTCTCTAGTGTCCATCACTCAGGATTAATTCATCAAAACGCGGATTGTCTATCTAGATTACCCATTAAAAACCCTGATTAACCCCAAGGAAGATCAAACCTATGTTTTTTGATACAACCTCAACTGTGGAAGGATGAGTACCTCCCAATCTAAAAGGAGTTAGAAAAGAAGTTTGTCAAATGCTATAATCCAGGATGGTAACCTATACAAGCTAGTATCATCTTAATGGTTACCCTACATCCAACCTTCTAAATGAACCAATGTTGTTTTTTAAAGGATATCTGCTAGTCAGTCATTAGGGAAATTGGAAATCATATCTATGGCTCAAAACCTAATGTGAGGGGATGCTCCTCTCAATCCATAATGTACTTGAGTCTTGCTTAAAGTGTAAGAGCCAATATGTCCCTACTCTTCGCCCTCAACATCCAGTGGTTCCTTCTTCTAAACCTTCCATACATTAAGTATTGATGTTGTGGGTTCTCAACTATGAGCATCTAATTGTCATAGATCACACATACTATCCGTTGATCATTTAACAAAATGGATTGAAGCATATCCCTTCCCAAAGCTTTAGCAAAAGCTACTGCTTTATTCCTATATAATTTTATCATCACCCAGCATAATGTCCTACCATAATCCTCTTTGATAATAGTCAAAAATTTAGTTATTATTGGTAGAATAATAAACTAAATTAATGGAGACTACTTGAGTGTTTTCCATCCATTACCAATCTGAAACCAACGGGATGATAGAGCAATAAGCGCTACATTAACCTCAACCCTTGTAAAAATGGTCTTGATTGACCCTCTACATTGGACACAGTACTTACCTAGTGCAATCTAAGCCTACCAAATTAGTTACCATCAAATTCTTAATATTTCCCCCTTCCAAGCCTTTTATTGAAGGAATCCCCAATTGCATTCTAGAGTGCACTCCATGTTAGACAAAGCCTCCTCCAAAGTCTTTTAAGCTTCTATGAAAGTTATCACTAATAAATTCATTTGACTTCAAGCTTTGGCTTTAGATATTTGTCTACTACCATCTCCAAAGAGACAAATTGATTTAACAATAAATATTACCTCCTGCTTACCTTCTGGTCAGTTGATTTAGTTCTTTTTTACCATCACAATCAGAGGAATAGACAGCAAATTGGTTTCCAATTGATCAGGCCCCTATAAAGATTTATAAAAGGGGAAATTAACATATAGTTTTCAAGGTTGCTCAAGGAATTGTGGTAAACTGAGTAAAAGTCAATATCTATGACCTTTTTACTCTCTATGCTGACATCTAGAAGAAGGCGTTGTCAGGATTTCAGGACAATCTAAAAGTATGGTTAATAACGCTGTTGGGGATCATCTCTGAACTAAATAATTAAATTCTCCTGATGTTTAAGTGCAAACTTAATATTTTTGAATGAGAGCTACAATTTCAAAAAATAAAAACAATTCCCTCAGAAACTTCAAAGCGCTATTCAGTATAGATCTTTAATCATAAGTGCTTGATGATTGTCCCTGAACTTTGATCCCTGATTTTCTCTAAATATTAAAACTGTCAAATAAACTAGTTTTCTTTTTCTTTAGTAAATTATATTTAGTTGTTGTTAATATATAACTTATAAAAATTAACAATTAGAAGTTTTTCATTAGTTGTACATTTAGATTTATTTAAAAAGAATTTTATACCAAGGTCTTCAGAAGACTTGAACAAATTCAGGGATGTTTGGATTATATCCTCCTCGTCCCAACCTGGGTCAAAGGTAATGCAATAGAAGTTAAGCCTTTGATAAAATCCCTGAAAAAGATTTATAAAGCTTAAACTGCAAAAATTCTAATGGCTACTTGTTTAGGCTAAGATGTAATGGCAATCATTTTAGAATCATGGTAAACCCATTCCTACCACCAACAGGACCAAGAAAATCAACTACCTCATGTGGAAACTTAGCTTGGAAATTTTTATATGAAGGTTGTAATCCTGAAATTTCTTAAAGACTATTTGAAAGTGGCAAAGATATTCCTATGGTGTATGCTAAACAACAGAATAATGTCCATGTAAGCCATGCAGAACTGGCCTAATTAACCACCCCAAACCATATTAATAATTTGTTGAAATGTACTTGGAGCGTTGCAAAGGCCAAATGGAATGACACAATACTCAAACAGCCTAAATGCATCCTAAAAGCATTTTTCCTTTAATCACCTTCTCAGATCCTGATTTGGGTAAAAGCATCCTGCAGGTCCACCTTTGAAAAGATAGCTGCCTTAATAAACTGATCTCTCAATTAGTCAGCATTGGAAAAAGGGTATCAAGTTCAGAAAGTGATATCAATCAACTATTGATAATTTGCACAGGGGCGCAAACCTCCATCTTTCTTGTTGATAAAAGCGGAGATGAACATGGAGACTGGGACACCAAATAAAACTTTTTTCTAAAGTAGTACAAAAGTACTTGCGTAAAGCCGCCTATTCCCATTTGTGCAATTATATATTGGCCAATGATTAGGCTGCTTCTCTTCATCAAGTTTATTGCATGATAAAAAGGGCTTTGAGATGGCAGCATCTTAGCCTATTCTTTGATAAACGCCTTAGACCATATTTTTAAAGTATGATGGAGTAATTCCTATACATGCCTCCATAAAACTTGAAAGGTACCATAACATAATAACCTGGAAACATGCCTTTACATAACTCCTCTTATTTCTAGATTTCCATCTACTTTTATTGTGATGGTGTTTCTACCATATTCATTATGAAGCTCTATCTGGCCTAACCATGGAAATCTAAGGATTACGGGCTAGGGTGTACTCTTTATAATCCAAGGAAATTACCCTTGAGATTTAGAGAACCAACTTCAAGACTTATGGGATGGGCACAACAGTAAGTAACGGACTTTTCGCCATTTCCCAAGGTTATATCAGTGCCTTAGCCCAATTGGCTCTTCCCGCTGTTTTCCCATTTACTCTGATATAAATTTCTGAGAAGCCCTATTATTTAGTAAAACCTCAATATAGAATATAGTATTTTACATTTTCAAAGTATAGGCAAAAATGGTAAGTTTGAGTTTCATTTTATATTGCAAAGATGCCTGGTTAGCTTTCCCTTTCTCTAAACATTGTAATTTTAAATTACTAGGATTATGATAAAATAACATAATCTCTACTTAAAATGAAGTTGTTATTTTTTAATGACACATGTTATGTACTTTCTTCTTGTAAACAGGCCCTTGCCATGCAGGAGTTTTCCCAAAAAAATGCAACGATTCTCAGCAATTCTTTTAAAGAAAGTGTTATGTGTGGCTTCTGATCAAATCTGCCAAGTGACTTTCTCACCCTTGTCTGAAATAAAAGTTCCCATTTTATCAGCTAGTTCTGTCTTCTAGAAGATATCCAGAAAATTCTGCATATACTCTTTAAAATATAGCCTTCCTGCCAAAGGGTTATCAAGGAAAGCTGCACCCATAATCTAGTACTAGCGGGAGTTTCTAAAGCTAACAATCAACTTTTAAGCTTCTCAAAATAAATGCACAAATTCTCATTATCTTTTAAAGCTCTAGCAAACCAATTCAGAGCGTCAACAGAGATCAGATAACTCACTACTATAATTTTCATGAATCATCAGGGTTGTTCTCAAGGTAGACTTTAAAATGCGTCTCTAAAAAATAAGTCCTCCTTTAAATCAGCTAATGTTACTTTTTCAGGCAAAGGGTTTAATATTGAACTTAATGGCGTGTGGTTGGCCACAACCACTGTTTACACCAGACTGTCGCTATGTGCTTATTTATATGTTTTTTAATTAAAAGGAAAACACCTGCACCAGGAATTTATAACTTTTCATCAACAAGGTGAATATCAAGGCTCCCAGTAAAAAATTGTGGTGGGATGGTATTTGGTAAATTTTGTTGCTCAAATTATCAAGGGCTAAAACCACTATATCCTAGTTTGTTTTAGAAATCCATAAACTTGCTATTCCTGAGAAAAATGTTCCAGTATAACAAAGGGCATTGAAAACTATATAGGAATATTAGTGGAAAATAGACATTCAATCATAATGAAGTAAGGACTGCTTTAACCAGTTCCATTATTGTCATGATCAGTGCACCTATTATACTTAACCGCGGAAGTATAGATAAAGGGGTTCATTCAGGTAGTGGAGTTTCTAAGCTCATAACTATATAATTTTCAGAAAAGCAGTATGGAATTGAACACGTTGATTTAAGCTTAATAGTTATCTTTTTTTGTAGTCTGACACTTTTTTCTTAATGAGGATATTTAGGTCAAGTTTCAGAATGGTAAATATATAAATTAATTTTAGATGATAATATTATTGACTGAAATGATTAAAAATATGTATGCTTTAGTTGTATATTCCATTCAGCTTCTTGGACTTACCTAAGTTTAATTTATTTGGGTGTAGTAAAGTTCTTCTTTATGAGCTTCTGGAATTTACCCTTACATATGCTTATAAAAAGTATTAGGAATCATCTCAGTCTCATTGCAATCAAATTTTATTATGCAATTAATTTACTCGTTTCATTGAAATTAATTTTTACTATTGTTGGACCTTTAACCAGTTTATGTTTTTTCCAATGTGTTCTGATATTAATGTTTTAAAATGATTGGGCATGAATGTCAACTTTATTTATAGTCATGATGCCTTTAAAATTTCTAATAATGAAGCTCCAACTTAGCTTTAATCGATTGTATCTAGTATGATGACTTTTAGGCTTCTGAGAAGGAAGCTTTAATTTGATAATTATGTCAATTGAGAGATTGATTATGCCCAATATAATGATCAGACTTCCAAGAGGTATCAGGATGAGCTACCAGAAACTTATGTTTACCAAACCTATGGTGCAATTGCTACAATTATGAAATTTTATTGATAGAAGTTTTAAATTATATCATGTCAAATGCTGCAGTTCAATAAATAGAAGCAAAGTTATCTTCTGGCAGCTGATGCAATGATTTCTAATAGGTGGGCATTGTATTGAAATGAGTCATTTATATATATAAAGAACCCTAGTAAAATACTTTGTTCTTGACTTACAAAATTTTAAGTTTTAAATTTTTTAAATTATATTTGGCAAAGGCTGACCACAAAATGGACACTTTCAACAAACACCAACATCATAGTACAAACAAACTATAAGGGAACCCCAGAGGAGCCTATGCTACCTCCTGTTGCCAGCAGGACCGCCAGCGGAAGGAAGAAGAGAAGTGCTGGAAGATCTAGGCCAAAACTGAATATGAATGAATGAAATGGTCCAATGAGAGGAGCCAGATGGAAACCAGTATGACACCAACTGGCGGTGGCAGGATGACATGTGGCCAAATAACCAAGCTTGGAATTATTCCATAAGGTGAGAGTGGAAGCGACACAAAGCTTCATGGAGGGTTGGGGTAGCATCAGAATGTCATGTTTACACGACTTAATTGAGGTTACCAACAGCCAGGATAAGGCTGGGCGTCAGTAGGCCCAAATGATCAAGCTGCAGAACCTTCCTGACCTAAATCACACCTTGGACCAACGCTGGGTGCATGCCAGATATGCCCAAGTTGGTCCAGTTGAAGTGCATAACGCCCAGCCCCATGTTACATTTCTGACGTTAAAGTGGACTAATTACCTTACTAGCCACAATGATTTGGTTTGAATGATAGGAAAACGGGGTTTTAAAAAACCATTCAAATTTTGAAATCTATAACTTGGGTCAGCCTTAGCTGCAAGTGATATCCTGAGTTTGGTTGATTAATATATATAGTACCCTTTCTGATGGAAGCGTGTTCTTATTGGTGCGCTTGGGCTTAAAACCACTTCTAATAAAACAATTGACTCCCCCCCAAAATTGTTTAAACATGATTCTAGGATACCAACTGTTGCAATTCTGATATGACTGGATGATAAGCCATACGTTATTATGGCGGAATGGGTATCATCCACCAAGTTTGATCATGAGTACGGATACTTGAGCGCCTTAGGATAAGGCAATATTATGTAAGAACGGATGGTTATTGAATCACTTCCAAATGAGGTGATTAAAAAATTCAATGTACAACAGATAGTTGGTAAATCGCCTCAAATTAGTAATTGTGAATTTAATTAATGAAGATCTTACAGAACCAATGAGATACAGTGGAACAAATTTCTAAGCTGAGGAAATGGTATCATTTGGAATTTCTAAGATATAAGTGAGATGAGATGTTTGAAAGAAGGAGGATTGTAGTAGTTTAGAAGGTAGTAGTGCAGCGAGAATCTGCTAAAGACATTCTATTGAAAATAAAGAAGGGTTATTGCTTTCTTTCCTAAATGATAACATTAGCTACTACAATTTGATTTGAACAGCAAATTTTGATAATCACACAGGAGATATGGGCGATTTAAACAAATCCCAATTAAACTGAGCAAAAGCTGAATCAGTCAATAAACAAAACGGTGCACCAAAGGGCAAGAAACGCCCTGGAGGGGGACCGGGAATTAATGCCACCAAGAAACAACAAATTTCATACACCATCTGTATTTGTGGAGTTTACCACAAAACAAAATTTATACATGGAAATCCAATATGCCCAACCCCTATCAAAGGTAGAGCACAGGCTCCAACTTTTCCTAGAGGTCAAGTCTCCACCTCTGTGGGAGAAAGTGGGTGTGTCACAGGCCTCCCTTTTCCCCCATGCGGTGTATGATACCACCCATACCATCACCGTGGTTGGATCAATATGGGCCTTGAAACTGAAGAAGATGCAGATGTTTCCATAAAAGTCTGCGTCGAGATTGCCCTCTCTGATGTCAAACAAATTGTGCGCACTGCGCGCACCAGATGGAATAAAGTGAGCACTTTGTTCATCTCCTTTGGCTTGCTCCCTACCAACCTTCCCCACAAGGTAATCAAGGAGGAGCTCTGAAATGGACTAATAAGCTACAGACAAATTAAGTGACTCAAACTACAGCGGGTTCACCTGATGCTGAACTTGTGCACAGGAAAGGCAATTGCTGTGATCAACACAGTCCCCAATGTGGCCGCAGACCTCAAAAAATCCCACAAACAGCAGAGCTTCACCTCCTGGATGTGGTAGTGTCAAAGGCATTCTGCGTCACACCAGAGTGCGCACTGCCTATCTGCAACCACTGCACTGCATTGGGGAGCAAGGAACACGCATGCCCCATGAAGGAGGGCATTTTGGCACCAGACTTCTGTGACAATTTAATTGATGAAGATGATGAAGCACTTGCCAAAATAATTGACAGCAACCACCACTTACTCTGGGGAGAGGATGGGCAATACATACTCATAGACCCAGTATCACCCAAACTACACAAAATGGTACAGAAGGCCCACAAGAAGACAGCAGCCAAGGCTGCTTCACTAGTGGCCTCCTACATTGACCCTGGCCAAATTTAGGAGGACATAGAGGAAATCAACCGAGCCAACTAATCAGAACAAGACGCCCAAGCTGAGGAGGACATTAAGAAAATTAACTGAGACACCCAATCAGAGCAGGGTGTTCAAGCTGAAATTCTCTCAACAATTTGACTGAATCACCAAGAGGTATCAATCAAGCAAACTTAGCAGAACAATTCAGCTTCACTATGAGCGAAATTTGGGACCCAATTCTTCAAATTCAAACCCTGAAGCCACAGAATCCAATCAGTGCACCACACTGAACCACCATGAGCCACGAGCAGAAAAAATCCAACACAAACCCTAAAAACTGCAAAACCCACATGAAATTGACACAGGGTAAGGTATCAGAAAGTGACACAGAGTGGACTGGCCCAGTGACATGGAGCAAGTTCAAGACAATGAATGGTAGGTTAGGGCTGGATGGCCCTCCCAACCACTCCTGAGGCGCCGTGGGCAACTCAATGTCAATAGGGACACTAAACATTATGGGAGCCAGGGCTCAAGCGTCCCAAATCAAGAAGCTGGACTTCCTGTAAAAACCCCCTATAGAAGTCTTGGCCATCTAAGAAAACCACTGTCTACAGGGGGAAGAAGGATCCTGGTCAGCCAGGGTCTCACCATCCCTATTGCTATAGACGTCCCACTGTGGGTTGGTCATCAAAAATAAAAAAGATCACCAACTCCTCTTAATATCTGCATGGCTGCGTCCTGGTAGCAACAATTGCAAGCCAAGTGGATACAATCTCAATAAAATGTATCTACACACTGTGCACCACAGCCGAGAGAAACTTAATTCCTTGAAACTTTCACAACACTCATTTTCCCACAGATACCGTCCTGTTGGGAGACTTCAGCTGCTGGGATAACACAAAAATGGACTGATGGCCCAAAACCAGTGGATACCCACTGGGGCACATCGAATTCCATGCAATGAAGGCAATGCTTGGCCTACACGGTACCCTCCCCCCAGGTCACCACTCCTTCCCACATGGCCTGCACCAACATATGCGAGGAAACGCTCATCTTAATGAGCCACATCGACTACATCCTTGCCCCAAAAACACACTGTTTGAACATTTCCAACTCCTCAGTAAAAAAGATCAATTTCTCTGACCACCAAATCGTTTTGGTGTAGCTCTCGCTAACCTGATCTCCCATACATGTGTTGACCTGGAGGAATCTACACCTGGAAAACATAAAATTGCCTGAAATATCCAACTGGGTTAAACATGAGGCCACAAACCCAGAATTTGCAACCCCATTTATATCAGATCCCATAAAAGCCTGGGCGAATTTCAAAGCCAAATTAATAAATAAAACTCAACATCTCACATTGCATAAGTACTCTGTCAACACAGCCACAATCAGGTGCACCTTGATCTCAACACCCCAAAGTCTGGCTATAGCTCCAACTGGTGGCGCAAATGGGCGGAAATATCCGCCTGTCTAAACGCCCTCATCTTTGAATACCAGCGCAGAATCAAAGTATTGAGAAAAGGTAAGTTCATAAAAGAAGGTAAAACCTGCTTGACATACTTCTTCCACAAATTCCACTCCCGTGGCAACCAGCCCACATGCACACAGGTCCACAAAGATGATGGCACCATGTTAACTGACCCAGCAGAGGTCAAGGCGGAAGTACATCAATAATACACCAAACTATACTGTGACACCCCAATTGACCCCCCAAAAAATTAAAGGTTTTATACACACCATGGGAATATAAAGTGCACCGCGGGACTATAACCTCCTAAACCTAATCACACAGGAGGAGCTCTGAGACACAATTCGCGGTGCACCACATAGGAAATGCCCAGAGCCTGATGGGATACCCTACTAATTTTACAAAAAAATACTTCAAGCAAATCGCCCCCCTCTCCTAACATCAATGAACCAGTGCCTGCTGGAGACACGCCTCCTATCTGGCGGCCAGGACTCCTATGTCATAACCCTGTTTAAAAAGGGCGACAAACTAGACCTGGTCAACTGGCGCCCAATTGCACTCTCTAACACTGATACAAAACTATTCACAAAGATTTAGCAACCAGATTAGGCACAATAGCCTCCAAAGTCCTGTCACCCAATCAGTTTGGGCTCATACTAGGGCGCATATTCTGTACCAATATAAACTCCGTCGCCAACGTATGTCAGTCCAAAGAAACTGGAGCCCTGGTTTCCTAGACCAGGAGAAGGCATATGACTACGTCAGCTGGCTGTACCTGAAGAATTGCCTGAGCGCCTTTAAACTCCCACCCAGATTCACAAACTGGGCGATGATCCTAACAGAATCCGCATCCATGGCTGTATGCAGCCCTGGATTTCTAACTAACAAGATTACACCACACAGAGGGCTCAAACAAAGGGACCCCTCAGCCCACTGCTGCATAAATTCAGTTTTGACCCACTCCTTCACATCTCTGACTCACGCCTCATGGGCATAACTGCACAAGGTCAGCCAACAGTCAAGATACTAGCCTTTGAGGATGACTGCATGACAGGTATAACTAACAACAATGATGCCCAAAATCTGGAACGCACCTAGAGGAATATTCCATTGTGAGCAACGCGTCGCTCAACAAAAGGAAAACAGAAATAATCTTCCATGGCAAGTACACTAACAACTGAGCCACAACACCCAAACCTCACAGCCGCCCATAAAGGAAAAACCAACTCATCCTATCCTCCGCATCACCTCCTACAACCAAATCTGTGCGCCACCTTGGGATATGGCTGGAAACAGGGGGGTATGCCAATGAGACAATTGAGAACAATCTACTAGAGCGGGTGTCCAACTGCATCGCCTCCCTCAAGGGAAGATCCTCAGGACTAATGGGGGCGAGTAGCAGTTGCCAACTCACTCATCCTCCCGATGCTGTGGTTCCCTGAACACGTAATCTCCTTATCACCTGCATTCATATCCTCAATCCATGCACTTATCCAGGGATGGCTGTGGCCTGGGTCCCAGCCACCTGTATGGGTGGAAACACTCTTCGGCTCACGCTCCAGAAGAGGCATGGGACTAATAGACTTTGAGGTTCATGCCAACTGTATATTGGGCACCTGGATAAAGGAAGTCCTAGCCCTAGACCTCCCACAACAACACTGGTCTAGAGCGGCTAGGGCCAACTTTGCACAGGCGCTCAAATTATCCAACCCACACGACCCATTTATCCTTCTCTCATACCTTACAAACTGCCCCAATGCAGCGGGCCCACATGGAATAACCCCTTCACTTTAGACGCCTTCTCCACACCATTCAGCACATGGGGTGAACTGTCAACCTCACAGGCACTATTCAGGAAGGGGAAGGCCCAGAGCTCACTTCACGTTGAGGAAACCAGAGGACCACCCTCAGAGGGCACATACAACGTGACCCATTCATCGCAAGGATTGACTACCTGGATGTTTTAGACATCCCATATGATTTCACAACACAGAAGGCAATATGGAGGTTAACACATCATACGCTCCTCCAGCCAAGGGTAGGAGCTAACACCTGGTGTTGCCTCAGAAGAACCTACAGAACAGCAGATCGCTCCAACTCTCTTCATGTAACATTTGCAGTATGTGGAGGGGATGGCACCCTGCACCACCGCTTAGAAGAATGACCCCCATCTAGAGTCATATGGCGGAAAGTTGCGCGCCTGCTTAAAACCCACAATAACCAAGAGATGTCAATCTCCAGAAGCCTCCTCACACTCCAACTTGAATCCCCAATACTCACACTCCACTCCCTGATAGTCGCCAATGCACTGTGTACAATCCACACCATAGCATTAGATGCATTAAGGGAATCGTGCTAACCATCTGTGAGACAATCAGCAGATTTCAACTACACCTACTGGAACACTTCCAAGCCTGGCTATACATATACATGAGGCCGAAGCAACATCAACTTGTTAAATCATGGTTCTCAGTCTGGTTTCTGCATACAGACCCCTTTCTCCGCACCTGCTCCATAATAGGGGAAACCCCTAAAGAGTAAGGCATCCAAACATCTATACCTGGCAGTATTGACTTGCAACAGGGGTAGCTCGTCTACTCTAGTGTGCCTAAATCTCGCTATACTTCACCTCCCCTTATCCCATTACATATATTGGTATTGTTTATCCCCTGGTTAGCTTACCGCGGTTAAATAAAAGTTGAAGTGTAAAAGTTTTAAAATTGAAGTTTAGTATTGAAATTGGTATAAATTTGTTGGGGGAAAATTTGAAAAACGTTGAATTTGATTTGAAAAAGCTGGAATTAATATGTAAAATGTTAAATTGATCAGTAAAATGTTGAAAATTGATTTTTTTAATTTAATTTATTGCGGGGAAGGCCGACCATGGGATGGACACTTCTGAATATGACTCAGGAAAGATAAACTTAGTACCAGGGGAGGCACCCCAGAGAAGCGATGCTATCTCTTGTTGCCAGTGGGAACGCCACTTATGGGGAGGGGAGGGAACGTGTGAAGGGGCCGTAGCCACCATTGAGCACATGTGGAGGAAGGGGTCTGATTTGATGAACCAGACTGGGAACCAGGAGGAGACCAGCTGTTGGCGACGCGGTGGGAGGTATCCAAACATCCACGCTCGAAAGTGGTCCACCAAATGAGACTGGAATCTGTGGACAGCTTCTGGGGGAGGGTGGGGATGGAGCCAGCGATGGCATCCAAGACAATCGTGTGGATAGTCCACATGGCGATTGCAACCACCAGAGCATGGAGGGAGGGTGGAAGGGGGAGGCCATTGATGAAGCAAACATATCTCTTGACAGACTGAAGGGATGCGTTTGATCCTGGCCTAGCAGACGTTGGACTTCGCGCCATATCACTTTAGAGGTGGGGCACTTCTCCAGGCAGTGGAACAGCGTTCCATACTGGCCACACACGACACAGGATGAGTGTAAAGCGTTAGAGCGCTCAGCTGTACGATACACCCGCCTCAGGCAGCGCCACACATGGGAGCGGACTTGAGGCTGCAACAGAGGATGGTGTGCGTATTTCCAGATAGTCTTTTGGGTCTCAGTGGAATAAGGGATGTCCATCATGTCCAGGTAGTCCACCCTGGATAGGACTTGGGGTCGAATGGGGATCACGCCATCATGGATGGGTAGCCCCTGTACCTCTTGTGTGAACTGAGGAGAGGGGCGGCCTCTTCGGGTTGTATGTCCACTAATACAAATTCTCCACTCTGCGCTTCGCATGGAGAGTAGGATTCGTTTGTAGTGGGTTTTAGTCCCGTGAGGACCTGTGGCTGATGTGTGTGTGATGCGAGGTATTTCATCAGGGAGTGGGGTTTGATGGATTGTTGAGGCCCAAGGCTCAGGAGAAGTTGGAGCAGGCCGCGCGGGACCAGTGTTGGGATGGGAGTGTAGGAGCAGTGACGGCCGCGATCCAGGTGCCCAGGATCTTGGCAGCATGGGCTTTAAAGTCAAGCAGGCCCATGCCACCTTGATGATGAGGGCCAAACTTGACCTCTAGCCATACTGGTGGAGGGCGACCTGACCAAAGCCATTCTTGCAGCAAAGCATACAGGAATTTGAAGAAGCTTGAGGAGAAGGGTTGGCGTGAGCTCCAAACCAGACTTTGGATAGGAGCATAGAGTTGGCAAGAACAACCCTGCCAGTGAGGGTAGTAGGGTGGGCTCTGAGAGAGGCGATTCGCTTCATCACGTTGTCCAGTATATGGCACTCCATTACTGCTGACGCATATCCGCCTGCCTCCATCCACACGCCCAGATGGCGCACTGGTCCTATGGTAGGACGTGGCACGAAGGGGAGCACCAGTAGAGCGGTGTGTGGTGACTTAGTAAGGCGTGGACATGGGCGAGCAGATGGGCCAGGTTGGGAACTAATTGCTAAGGCTCAGCGGTTCTGAAACCGACCAAGGAGGATGATTTTGGTTTTGGAGGCGTTCAGTGCCGCGTTGCTTACCCGGGAATATTCCTGGATGAGGGCTTCAAGCGCGCGTGCATCTTTGTTATTAGACACCCCCTTCACGCAGTCATCTGCAAATGCCATCATCTTGACTGGGGTTTGGCCTGGCACATGGACCCCAGTGAGTTGGGCATTCACATTTCGCAGTAGTGGGTCAAGGCTGAAGTTGTATAAGAGTGGGCTGAGGGGGTCCCCTTGTCGCAGTCCCCTTTGAGGGCGGACTACTTCCATTAGGAAGCCTGGGCCACGCACTGCCATTGTCGCAGATTCCGTGAGCAGCATCACCCAGTTTATGAAGTGGGGGGGTAGGCGGAATTGATGGAGGCAGGCCCTAAGGTATTCCCAGTTTACTCTATCATAGGCCTTTTGTTGGTCCAAGAATACAAGTGCCCCAGAGGCTGTGGACTGATATACATTAGCCATAGAGTGCACGTTATCCCAAATCGACCTTCTGGGGATGAAGCCAAATTGTTCTGGGGAGATGGTGGCAGATGCTACAGTCCCTAAACGGTTAGCCATGATTTTTATTAAAATTTTGGTGTCTGTGTTTGTTAGAGAAATGGGGCGCCAGTTGGCTAAGTCAAGCTTATCCCCTTTCTTGAAGAGTGTGACAGTAAAGGCCTCATGTCCTCCTGGTAGGAGCGCGTTTCCAACAGGCTTTGGTTAAGTGAGGCTAGCAGCAATGGGGATATATATTTGAAATATTTTTTAGAACTCATATGGAATGCCATCTAGGCCTAGGCGCTTTCAGTTTGGTGCACCGCGAATGGCTGTCCATAATTTGTTCGGAGTAATTAAATTCATTATTTCTGGGTATCAGAAAACGGTGCAGATATGAGCTCAGTTGAGAAATTCTGCTATTTTGGCCGGCTGAATTAGTTTGGCTCAGTATAACTTGGAGTAATATTTCTGCGTTTCAATTGCCACTTTGGCCAGTGTGTCCGCAATGGAATTATCCAATATTCACACCTGTGTGCAGGCCACGCTCTGGCGTGGTGCAAAAATTTTTTAAAGAAGTATGCGGTGCACTTGTCACCTTTAGTGATGCGTGTGGCCCTGTATTGGACACAAACCTGATGTTTGTGTTGCCTTTCTAGTGCGTTGAGGTGGGCGGCTGCCTCCGCCCACTTCCGGCCCCATGCAGGGCTGTATCCTGAGGCTGGAATGTTGGACTCCAAGTGTGCCAGCTCTGCCAGAGTGCGCGAGATGACCATCGATGTGGCTCATGAGCGTCTGGAGGAGAGATGGTGATAGTGGCGGATGGTTTCCTCTTTGAAAGTTGCCCATGTGGAAATGGGGTCCGCGCAAAATGGTGCAACAAATGATTTTGCCAAAGTTGCCTCTTCCACCCACATGGAAAATCCTGGTGACGCGAGCTCAGGGGGGGCAGATTTTGCACCAATGTGGGGCCTTTGCAACTGTGACGGGTAAGTGGTAGGTTATTGAGACCAGTTGGTGGTCGGAGAATTCCATTTTCATTGTTTTGAAGTGAAAGATGTGGGGTTGGAATTTTGCCAGCGTTAGAATAAGGTCAATGCAGGTCATGGACCTTAATTGGCCATTGTGGATGTGGGGACGCGTCATGTTTTCGAGCAGTGGGGCATGTCACAGCAGTGCATCCATTAACCCAAGGGTGGCTTTTAGAACGCGTAGTTCTATGTGACCCTGTGGGGCGTGGGGTGAGGGCGGCCACTAGTCCGTCAGTGAGGTTAGCCAACAGTTCATGTCGCCAACTAGGAAAGAATCAGGGGGTAGTGGGAGGGATTTGACTGATGAGAAAAGTTCCCAATGCTCGTGTGCACCATTTGGGGCATAGATGTTGACAATTGCGTGTGCAACATCAGCCCACAAGAAGGTGATGATGAGCACTCAGCCATTTAGGAATGTTTCTGAGGATATGAATTTGAAAAAATTATTTTTCAAATTAGCACCCCACAGTGCTTCGACCAAAAGGATAGGGATGGGAGGAGCATTGTTTTCCAAGCTTCCTCAGAACCTCATGGACAGTGGGACTCCTGGATGGCCAGGATATCCATGGGTAAATTGTGTTGTAAAAAACTCAGTTTTCTAGCCTGGGACGGGGGAGGCTTGAGTCCGGTGATATTCAGCGTCCCTAGAGTAAAGGTTTCCCCCATTGCACCTTAGGTGTGAGGGGGTGGGGCCCTGGGCCCACCAGCCTCTTCAAGGTCCCCATGGGCTTTCACAGCAGTGTGGGTGTTAGCAGCAATGCTATCAGGTTTTTTGTTAATTTTTGTGGAAAGAGTCACGTTGGCTTTGGCCTTCACTTTTGTTTTCCCGACGTCAGACGAATTTTTTGTGGTGCAGATAAGTTCAGTGCACCATCGAGCAGGTCAAAAAAAATTTTCAGTTGGGATAGGTCCCAAGTCAGTTTGACCGGAGCTTAGGTGCAGCGATTGGGTGAGATCAATTCTCCCATCGGATCCTTGGATTGAGTGGCCCACTTGGCATGGGCCTCCCAATCTGATTGGGTGATGGATTCCTGAGTCACTTCCACCGTGAAGGTCTCCAAGTCCTCCTGGCGTTGTGAGTGTGGGATGATGGTGGTGGCCTTGGCTGCTTCCTTGGCCGCGGCCCTATGGGCCTGCTTGGCCTTCTTCTGCTCCTGCGGGGAGATGGGCTTTACCAATAGGTAGCAGCCTTGTGCTCCCCATAGGAAAGCCTCCTTGGTGCTTGCAGTTGGTTTGTAGTATGCCTCTCCGCTGGCCATGGCCGCTGAGGGGTGCTCTTGGAATGTGACGCCCTCCTTGATGGGGCATGCGTGCACCTTATGGCCAAACGCATCACAGTGGGTGCAAATGGGGGGCGCGCTGTCCACGGTTACCCAGAATGGGTGGGTGGTATGCCCTGCGATATAAATAAAAGTGGAGTGCGGGATCTGGGTTGGGTCCTTCATGATCTCCTCAGTTGGGGTCAGAACTGCGATGGCTTTGCCAGTGCACAGGTGTGGCATCAGCGTAAAATGTTGCATTTCAAAAGATTGTATTTCGCCATATATGGCGAGACTATCTTTCAGGTGTTGCTCCAAAATGTCACGTTTTACCGTAGTAGGCAAAAAGTCAAATGTGAGGAAAATTTGGTTTGATTTTGTCCATCTGGTGCATTTGGTTTCAGTGACCCGTTGCCCTTTGGGGAGGTCGACCACTATGCGCACCACTGCAGCCTCATCTGCTGCTATTTTGCTTTCAAAACCTAGGTCCAGCCAACCACATGACATGGAGTGAGGTGCAACATACACCGCGGTCAGGAAATTTTGTGTACATCTTCACAAAATTTTTCCCATAAGGCCATTTTTTGGATGTCCAGATACACACGGACTCCGAATTCCACCAATGAAAGTGGCTGGGAGTGTGGCGTGTTGATGTACTGGTTGCATCGTGCTTGCCATGCGAGTATCTCCGAGGAAATTGTGACTGCCAGTTTTTGAGATTTTTGTCTATTCCGCCAGATTCTCTGGGGCGTTTTTGAACGTTGGAGGCCGCGGGCCTTCCGCCTGCTCCTCTTGCCTTGCTTGCCCAACTGCTCCCTGACATGGGCGCAGACTAATCTTCTCTGTGAGATTATTAAACTAGATTTAGTCTTGAATTGAATAGGTTGCAAAAGTATTTGCAATGAGAAAGAAAAGTTTGTTGAAAATTGATTTTCAAAATGTTAAAATCGATTTGTAAAATGTTGAAATCAATCTGCAAAGTGTTGAAATTGATTTGCTGAATGTTGAAATCATTATACAAGATGTTGAAATCTTAAGAAAAATGGTATATATTACCAATTGTTCATGGTGGAAAACTCAAAAAAGACTAATCTGAATATCCAGCTACCAGGGTAGTAATCTTATCATCAGTGCTAAATTTTTAGGTTGACTATATTTTGGGTTAACAAAGTCAATTCATTTTTTATGGTGCGAGTAGTGTTTAATATTTTATCCATCTGACATATCAAACAAATATCTGAAGCAAAAATGTTTAGAATCTGTTTTATAGTGAAGCTGGTCGATTTGAACTTACCCAAATACAATATTTCTTAAGAAAATTGTAAAATATAAAAACTATTGAAAACTTTTGCCATGAAGTATAAGAAGTCTAAAATATTTAGACATGAATTTGACTCCATATATGATCATAAATTTTTCTACAAGTTTAGTTATAGTCACTATCTGTAATCTTAATATTTTCACAATAAACATGATTTGGTAATGATAATGTACAAGATGATATGCCCTTTATGCTTCCATTCTTTTCTACTAATATCTTACCTTTAGTAATAGTTGTCTAGTTGAGAGTCACAAGGAGCCAATATCCATATAATGTTTAGAAGAGTCATCAGGACAGTGTCCAGAGCCTAGGGATGATCAAAAATAAAGGGAATCAGATATAAAGTTAATATATTTATCTAAGGAAAAGCGTGGATGACTTGCGGACAATTTTTACCTCCTTTTTCTTCATACAATTTGAACAATTATCTGATAGATATTATACAGAACAACAGCAGTTGAATATTGCAGCCTCTGTTGAGTAAGAGCTTGTAATATTTAACAGTTAGCCCACAGAAAAGTTTCTGTAAGCAAAAACAGCATCTAAGGTTTCCCTAGAGTTAAGCTCAAGTTCTGACTAAAGCTCTTAAATTGACCTATTGATTCTGCAATACCACTAGTATGTGGATGGCAGCGTAGTGGTGAGTTATAATGCAATGGTAGCTATGATTTGTGAGGTGGACATATTCTATCGTGTATTGGCCTACTAATCTCAATAGTGTTTAGTGTGACGCAAACTTTGGGAGTATTTAATTGTCAAATTATGTGATATATACTCATAATTTAGTCTCAGAATTCTATGATGTTAGTAAGGGGTAATATTGTCAGTAAGGCATCTTTCACACGTTAGTAAGCTTATAATAAGGCCAAGTTTAATTGCTCCGCATCCTTATAGCTAGCCGCTTCATATGTAAAGATATGGCAGGCATATTGCTCATTTAAATCAGCTCATTGTTTGACATATTGTTTCCAGAGGGTAAGGCTTTAATTACATATGAGTATTTTCTTTCTGTGAGAGCTAACTTTTATGATTTGATTTATTATAATCTGGTAAACTGCCTATAACTTGTAGTAATCAGATATAAAAATAAGGGTTTCACAATTTGACTTTGTAGATAAATTGATTAATTCTCATGTATGATACCAATAGATAGTGATATTACATATCAAATATGGCTTATATTTATTTCTTAGTTTAACCAGGTGGCCTCTTGCATACTGTCTTTGATTAATATCCCTATAATAACCAGATAAACTAGTTCTGTTATTCTAATATGGCAAATTATATAACTACTTTATTAACTTTTCTTTTTACACTCAATCTCACTTCAAGTAAATTTTATTGATAAAAAGCATTTAATTTTTCACTGCCATCTGGTCACGACCATTTCCATAATAATGTCCGCAGATCCACTACCTGCTGCTCCAATGTGGGGTAGCAGTGCTCCACCGCTTAGCGTTTTCCTCCCTGTGGGCAAACGCATTTGCATGGGGTAAATTAGCCCACCATCTTCTTCAGGCCATTTTGTCCCCCACGGGTCTTATTGCTCCACCTCACATGTATCCACCCTTCTCACTCCCATCCTCTCGCCCTACCCCATTCCAACATCCAATTCTGCCTAAGAGTTGACTACTGGCGTTTGTTCCCATATGCCAACAAAGCAATTATTGAAGTAGACATGGCTACATTTGCACTGACTGGCTTTATTAGTTTCCTACCATTTAAGGGATATTTTGATGTTGGCTTCCACATTGATGAGGAGGCTGCAGCAGCGGCTTCTACTCTCATAATTTACAAAAACATTCTTATCCCTACCACCTGAACTCGCCTTCCTTCAGCCACCACATTGGTGGTGTCCTTTGAAACCCTCCCATCTCACCTACCACCCCAATTTTATATGATCAGTTAATGGTGGGGCTTCTGGCGTATGAAACACAACTCAACCTTATCTTCGCCATTCCTTCTGAGAAAGAGCGCCTTGCTTTCACCTCACGCCACTGACACCATAATCCCACACCACCCTGCCTTAGCTAAAACAAATCCTCCCATGCTAATATTGCCACGGCGCCTGAGAATTTCTTCTGGGCTAGGGTGGATAATGGGTGCCAGATTTTTCCCCTCTTTTTTGGACTTGACCATTCCAAAAATTCATGCTCCCTAAGCCACTTCCTCTGGTGTGGCCTCTTTGCCATATTCAGCGGATTCTGGATGGGGCATTTTGTTGCCCTCTCCCACTCAATGTTCTTGTTTGATGGGCCAGAGTGCTAAATTGGCCTCCACCAAACCCACCCACACTATCCCAACCAATCTCACCCACACCAATCAGAACCAGGACTGGACCACCATTCAAACCCAAGCAGCCCATTTGACCTGCTCTCACAAAAATCTCTATCAACTATTTTTGTGAACCAAAATCCATAGAAATTATTGGCTGAGATTGACAAAATTAGCTAACTTTATCACCAATGAGGACTCCAGTGAACCTCTTGGCCCACTTGATTGTGTTTGGGCTGAGTTTTACAATTCTGATTTAGACAAATCCATATTCCCTAAGCTATTCACCCCTAAACCCAATGCCATCCCTAACAAAGTGACAACCAGCTCGCCTTAGCAGCAGTGGCCTCACCCCATCGCCCAACCCTACAAAAAGTGGTAACTAATTCATTTCTCAATTCTACCAGGGGCTGAGCATATTCGAGTTCCCCCTGAATTCCCCAAAAAGCACAGGAGGAATTCACAAATTGGCTAATGAAGCCATTAATGCGGTCATGCATGTGGTACAATTTGCAGAATTTTACCCATCTGCAAAAATCACCAAACAAAGTCTCATCAAATTTTCCTAACTTCCTGAAGCCTGCATTCAAGATGAACACAAATAGCTGAATTTGTTGAGGCTTTCTAACAAGTTGATCTTAAGGAAGGTAACCAACTTTTCGTCCACCTACACCCTCACCACGCTTATGCCCCCACACCATGGCTCCCCGCTTTTGTCTGTTTCTACAACTTCAATGATGATGGCCAGCCAAATATGTCTGCAGAAGCACTGCCCGACCCCCCTCACCCTCTGCCATAGTAGGTTAGGGATATTCCGCTCCTTGGTGGGTTGGAGTTTATTTTGGTTTTGGTTTTTGATTTGGTTGCTTTTTTGTTTAAATATGTTTAATTCTTTCGTTTGGTTCTTTTTTTAGTACTAGATGGTCCCAACCCGAGGGGGGATTCATTGATGTTTATTAAATTACGCCTGGGCTCCTAAGAGCCTGAGGCGAGGGAAGGGGAGGGAGGAGGCATCGAGAAATGGAGGGGGTTTGCGCGCCAGAGCCGTGCTGCAGTGACAACTGAGCGGGGGAGGGTTGGCGACATAGTGCAGACCTTCAGGGCCATCTCAAAGTGTACCTGAAAGTGGGTGATCATGTGTGGAAGGGTCCACACCTTCTGGTCAAAGGCAGCACGAAGGAAGGAGTTATGGATGGTCCAGATGGCTGTGGCATAGGCGAGGACACGGAGGGGTTGGTGGCAACCAGGCAACGTCTGCTCGAACATATGGTCTTACACAGGGTGTCCAGACCAGGGCTGAGCATGGAGGAGCGCGCGGGCCTTTGGCCAAAATGCGGCGACACCTGGATAGGTGAAAAAATGATGTAGGTGAGAGTTAATAGGCTCCGCACAGCAGGGGCAGCTTCAGTGCTGGAAGGTAGGGCCAGTCTGGTCCCCTGTCCTGTATGAACAGTGGAGCACCCTCCATAAGGTGTTGGACACCTTTACTGACAGAATGGGGTGATAGACGTCCTTCCACAATTCCTTAAGGTCGAATCTCACGGAGGGAGGAGCTCAAGGAGTCTTGGGCGGATGGGAGGACGATCTTGGGGGTTAAGGTGAGTTGTGACAACTTGTCCATTGTGCACAATTTCATGGTGACGGGGGCTGAGGCCAGGGCCTTCCCTTCTGTATGGGAAGGCATGGTGGATCCACGCGCCTACTCGTTTCAGGGCAAGGAGAGCCTGGTTCCAGTAGGGGGATGAGGATGGTTTCAGGCGAAGGCCTGGGTGGTTTGTGAGCCACTCCCCTAATGAGGTCAGAGATGCTCTAGGAAGACCCAGAGCTGCTGACACTGACTGGCGGAGGGCGGGCGCCCATTGGGGCATGGGGGTCGCGTCCCAGCAGACAATCGGCCATAGGAACTTCAGGAAGATTATGGTGGCATGGGATCGCGTGTCCAGAAGCCCTAGGCCCCCTTCATTGCAGGGTCGAGCAATGGTTGAGAGGGCCATTGGTGGATGGTTTGAGCCCCAGATCCAACAGCGGAGGAGTACATTGAGCCGCGTATAAAAGGCATCTGTGAATGGGCAGACGTGCGCTAGGAACCAGACTTTGGAGAGGAGGAACACATTGGCCATCAGAGCTCGACCCTGGGGGTGATGTGCCGCTGGTTCCAGCTGGTAATCCTGGAGTTAACTGCTGCAAGGAGCAAGTCCTCATTGTCTTTTAGCGCAACTCCTTGTTGGTTGGTGAGAACGCCCAGGTGACGGAAGGTACCGCGCTCAGGTTCAATACCAAATGGTGGGGGAAGGTGGGGGAGCCGACCTGTACAACTGTTGTCTTGGAGGTGTTGACCATGTCGTTGGACGCCTTGGTGTACCTCTCAATGGTCACAGCAGCGAGGGCAACATCCCCAGGGCAGCCAAATGCAATGGCAGTGTCATCTGCAAATGCCATGGTGCGGGTGGGGGCTTTACCTGGGACAAGAATCCCTGATAGCTTGTCCTGTAAGGAGGCCAAGAGGGGATCGAGGGTGATGTTAAAAAGGATAGGGCTCAGGGGGTCCCCTTGCTGGAGACCTTGTCCAACTGGTACTGCCACTGTAAAACCCATTGGCGCCAGGACTCTGGTGTGGAGCTGGTCATAGAGCGCTGATATCCAGCGCCTAGCTGCGGGGGGAGATGGAAGCGGGCCAGGGAAGCATCAATATAATTCCAGGCCACCTGATCATATGCTTTCTCTATATCCAGGAGAGCCACAAAGCCATTCACCTTACGAGAGTTAGCAGTCAAAGTCACGTGAAGGTCATTATAGTTATCCCATAACGACCTCCCCGAAATAAAACTGTGCTGGGATGGGGAGAGGCGAGGTGACACCCATTTGGTGATGCGGTTGGCCAGAAGCTTCGTGAAAAGCTTGTAGTCTGTGTTGATCAACGCTATGGGGCGCCAGTTCTCCAGGTTCTCACGGTCTGACTTCTTGTGAATGAGGGTCGTTATTGAGCCTCTGGAGTCAGGGAGGACCTCGCCATTCACCAAGAGTGCAGCGAAGAGGTCGCGGAGGGTTCTGGCTATCACCGAAGGTTCCAGAAGGTACACCTCGAAGGGTATTCCGTCTGGGCTGGGGCTTTAAGCCGTGGGGATTTCAGAAGGGTTTTCATCACCTCCTGGATGGAAATAGGCGCCAGTAGCGCCTTATCAGCCCGTGGGTCAATGGGCGGCTCTGGAGCCCGCCACAGGAAGTCTTGGATGTCTGACAGGTCCACCTGGGTGGCATGGAAGAGGCTGGAATAGAAGCGGTGTAGTTCCTGCGTGATTTCCTCCTTATCCGAAGTGGTTGTAGTGCCAATCTTCAGTGCAGTAATATCCTGCGCTGTTGACCGGGCTTTCTGTTTCTGAAAGAAGAAGCGGGTGGGGCGTTCCCATTGAGCATAGTAATAAGATGTTGTAAAGTTTGCTGCCCGTTCTTCCTGAAGTGTGAGCTCCAAGCGGAGTGCTTCCTGCGCCGCTTCTCAGTCTTCCAACCAACTGGGAGAGGGCGAAGGCTGGCAGTCTCGCTCCAGATGTCTGATTCTGGCTTCTGCCCTTTTGACTCTGGCTCGAGATGCGGTCACCTGGGCTTTGGCACAGTTGTAAGCAACGCGGGTGATGCCTTCCTTGGTCACCGCCCATCTAGCCTTGTGGTCAAGCAGGTGGGGTGGGTGGGAGGTGAGAGTCTCCCGGATGGTCATAGACAGCTTCTCCTTAGTGAAGGGGTTGTTGAGAAGAGCTGGGGCAACCCTAGGCCAGAACCTACGCGACAGTCTAAGTGTGGTGGTGAGAACAACGGTGAGTGACCTGTGATCACTCAGATGGTTGTCACGAGAGATGGGAGAGGAGACGCGGCCAATTAGCAGGGGGCCAATCGGTGCCATATCTATGCGTGACGCTGACTGGAAAGCTCCTCCATCATACTAGATCCTAGTCATGTAACCTAGGCTAGAAGCGGAGGGTGGAAGCGCATCCATAAAGCCACTCAGGCGAAGGAAATCCTGGAGGCGACTTGATCCAGGGCGTTCCTTTGCTGCAGGGGGGTAAGAGTCACGGACGCGACTTATGGTTGTGTTGAAATCTCCCAAGAGGACTGTGTTCCGTGGGAGATTGAGTTGGACGAGCTCTTCCAAGAGCCAGTTTTGCTCCTGACCTGCATTAGGCAGGTAGATGCTTGAAGCGAATAATGAGAAGTCAGGAGTGGTGAGTTTGGCCAGTATGAGGCGGCCACCTAGATATTGTGAAAAGAATGGGTTTTAACCCAAAGATTCAAAACAATAAGGGCGGCATGGTTTGTCCAGAAGGAGTTGCCTCCAAACTGTTCATTCCATGCAGATTGTTCGTGGGGGAGGATATGGGGCTCCTGGACAGCAGCGATGTCAATTTGTGCTGACCTGAAGTTTCAGAGGAGGCGGGCTCTCCGCTTAAAGTCCCGCAACCCATTCACGTTGATGGATTGCAGGGTCACGGGTGCTGCCGTGGGGACTCATAGCTGTTCCCCTCCATGTCCTGGGGGGTTGCCAGCGCTTAAACCTGCTGCTGTGAGGCGGCTAGTTTTGAGTCCTTTAGCTTGACTATTAGCTGCAATCCGTGAGGAGCGTCGAGGGTTCTGAGGGGAAGGAGAGTATGGGGGGCGGAGGACCCAGTAAGCCAGCCTAGGATGCTGCCCTCACTCCGTTGCAGGGGAAGGACCTGAGGATGCTCGACGGCGACCCTCGCGGTGTCCCCATTTGATGAGTCTGAGTCCATATTCACTTCCTCCAACACTGCAAAGGAGCCACGCAAAATGGACTGTGGGGTTGGGGTAGGACTCTTTGAGGTGGAACTTCTACCGCAGGCCGCAGGTTGCCAGTCCATGCTGGTGGGCATAGCTCCATTGAGAGCTGAGGGTTGATGCGATAAATCGCTGGTGGAGGCTGGTGGGGGTGCCGCGGAGCCCTGAGTGGGGGTGGCTGACGAGGGGCGCCCTGTGGGAGATGCCTTGCGCTTGGTGAGAGGGGGAGTTGACTCTGGGAGATTGGAGGGGGTGCCCACTGGAAGGGGGCATGAGCGCGAAGGTATCCCATACTAATAGTGGGGTTAGCTGTTTCAACTGCTAGGCGTAAGGCCTCAGGGGACAGTTCTTGAACGGGAACCCATTGTGTGGGTTGTGGAATTGCTGCTGCGGCCACGTGAGATCGTTTTTGGCCTGTTTTAGGCCCCTGGGTGGTGGCTAAGAGGGCTTGTTTTCGAGCTGTGCAGTCACTATACAGGTGTCCAAGGGCGTTACACCATGAACACTGGGGGCGCGCCTGATCAGGGTCGACAAAAAAGATCTCAGGGCATGCCCCAACTACCGCCACATGAGGAATATTCTCAATGTTGCAGGATACAGTGGGGGAGGGGATGAACGACGCCCTAGCAATGCAAGCTCTTTGAGTGGTAGCATAGTAAGAGGGGACGCTAAAGTCCACTGAAAGAACAGACCCAAACTCCATTAAACCACGATGGAGCGCCAGTTTAAGAGACTCAGGATCAACAGTCGTTGGTAGGTTGGAAAAAGTAACCCATGAAATTTTCTCCAGGTGAGAGCATGTGCAGGAGATGCGAAGAGATCCACGTGGAATAATGACCTGGAGGGTGGCAGCATGGTCAGCAAGGGCAGCTTCAGTGAAGCCCACATCGACATAGTGGCCCTCCACTGATTCATGGATGGTGGTGTTAATTTAAATGTCTCCGCAATTGCTGCAAAGTTTGAGAAGTAATCCTCCATATAGAATTCAACAGGGTTATGCCCATAATAAAGGCAAATCGCGTGGGAGAGGGTTGAGTGAGGTAGAGCTTTTGCGCTCTAGTTTCAGCCCATTTCTTCTTAACATCAGCAATAAACGCCACTTCACAAGATCAGCTTTGGGTAGCGTTGGTGCCAGAGGTTTTTGCCACGCCCAAGTGGCTCCTTTGGTACGTTTGTATTTGCTTTGGGCTGCAATCGCGGGTTGAATGCGAGCTGGTGGTTTGGACAAGTTTGCGGAGTTCCCCTGTTGCTGGAATGTACCAGCAGTTGCTGGTGTCATATTGAATTGAGGGGCTGATTGTTGGGCCTCGCTAAATTGGGGAGGCCCATACAGATTGGAATTAACTCCAGCCAATTGGGAGGAGAGCGATGTTTCATCACCATCCCAATCTATTTGGGTAAATTCAGCCCGAGTATTTGCTGTGATTTCGTGGGCAAAACTCACTGGCTGATTGGTGAATTGGTCATTTTCAGCATATAGCGATAAAGTGCCGACTTGAGAAGTGCCAATTATGGGGTTTAAATGGGACGGGTGAGATTGGAACTGGTGTGAAGTTCCAAAATCTGAACCATGTGAATCCCCATTGGGAAGATTGGATTGTCCCAATTTGGTGCTTAGTGAACCAGAATGTGCGGCTAATCCAACCTTACATCTGAGGGTTTGGGGCCAGGTAGCTGGGTATCGCCCCTCATGGGGGGAGCCAGAAACACAGCGTCAGCAATAATAGATGGGGCTGAATTAGCTGACACAATGGGGGAGGTGAATGCCTGGATGGGCCGAGTTACATTCAACTGAGCAGACGCCATTAAAACAGCGTGGGTGATGGACTCCTTGGTTGAAGGGGGCCCAGCGGGTTGGTGGGAGGTAGCCCACGCAGAGCTGTTGGGCGTGCAGGTTGCAGAAGTGCGATCAGGTGAACTGGCGCTAGTTGAAGTAGCTCCAGGTTGGGGGTGGTGCCTGCTTTCACAGCTGCTGCTTGAGAGCGGGTGATTCTGATTGACCCTGAGGTGGGTAACCGGGGGTTGCTTTGTTTGGGGGTGGTGCTGGCTCATTTGGCCAAACCCGCGGGTTCTTTTGCAGGGTTTCCTGCCATATTTGCTAATAGTTTTCATAAATCTCTTTAGTGGAGCTAAATTTCAAGGCTAAATTGTTTTTACAAAAGGTGATGATTAGCAGAAAGAGATGGGATTTCGTTTGGTTCTTTTTTTCATTGAGTATTGGTAATGTCTATCCCCTGGTAAGCGTACCTCAAATAAAATTTAAAAATTTAAATAACTACTTTATTAGGGATGAAACAGAAGCTTATAAATGAAAGAAAAGAAATCTCCTGATTGTTCTCACTAGTTTAATTATAAGCTGTTGGCCCTTTTTCCTCAAAAAGGTCCCTGAAATTCTTGTATTCTATGTAACTAATTAATTTGTTTTGATCTTTTAACTTTCTGATTGTCATATAAGTAAGTGTATTTGGCATTCTAGGCTTAGAGAGAATGTTTAGCGTGGAAAGTTGACCAGATCAAATTAAACTGATAATTTTACAAATGCAATTATGGCGTTTATTTGTATTAGAACTAAACTAAAATCATAACAGTTCTATTGTGAGTCAAATCGCTTTATCTCAAAAATAATGGGCTATTTCTGCATATACTTATAGTCAGCTAATATTTCTAATATATGTAAGTTAATATTAGTACTTTTGGTATATATAAAAAAGTGTTTAGGTGATGTCTATAATTTATTCTAAGCATTTTCAAAGTTGCACAACAGTTATGCTGTGTATACTGCGTCAAAAGCCCATTATCACAATTTTGTTGTTTTCTTGCTTATATGGTAGAATAAAACTAGAGTCATAATTGCACTTGATTTGTATGAGCATCATAAAAACTCCAAAATAATCGTTATTCTGAACCACTCAGTAAGCCTACATTAATGAAATGGATCAAGTCCTCAGGCACTACCCTTATAAATAAATGAGGACTTGGGTCACACCTATATAAACAATAAAAAACATCAGCTTTTCTATCAATATCTATTTAAAAACTGAAAACTACAATCTTCATACATTTTATTGTTAGATATATAATATCTCAATTAAAAATTTTGAGAGGAGATATGGATAATTCTTGGATAAGAGGAGTCAATGTTTAAATAAGGCTCTTACAAGGCTAATTAAGAAGACTTGAGACTTTTAAATACTATTAAAATTAAATTCAAAAACATGCAAAGACTAAAAATTCAAATCTGAAGCAATTTAATATCCTCAAAACATCTATAAAAAAGTGATGTTAAAAGATAAAGGTGATTATTTTTGGTTGGAAGATCCAAGTAACTAAGGTCACAATAACCTGGCCCTAAATTGATTTATAAAATTCTAAGTGAAATAAGTTTCAACTTTAAAGATATGTTATCATCTGAGGTTTTCAGATAAATATAAAGAAAGGAGTCATTAATGAAATAATGCCATTAGCAAGAAACCCCTAAGCAATCCTTTTTCTTTTGCTCCAATAACTAAAAAATCTAAATTCAGTTTTTTTTAAAAATACAAGAAATTACCGCTTGATCAAGCCAAAATTACCGTTGTTGATGCAACTAACGCCTGCTGCCCCAGCCTGTGGTGGTGCACTGCCATCTGGCATCTTTTGCCACCGCTGAAGCACATCCAGGCTGGCTCTGCTATCCCCCCTAATGCTACTGGGCGTTATGCCCCCTTGGGGCTTGGCCCACCATCTCACAAGCTCCCAGGCGGTGCTTCTGAGCCCTTTGGTGATCCCATAGAGCAATTTGTGTTTTGGCCTCTGGGTAAAATATGGTATCTTTTCCCATATGCAAGCACGGCCATCATTGAGATGACCATGGCAGTTTTAAACCCGTGGTTATATTGACTTCTTCCCCTTTAAAAGGTACTTTAATCTTGACTTCTGTTCTGAAGCTGATGCAGCAGCAGCCAAGCTCTAATTAATTTATAACAAAGATCACCATCCCAACCATTCAAACCCAGCACCCATATGATGCCACTATGGTGGTATAGTTTTCCAGGTTGCCATACCATCTCTCTCCAAACTCCTCCACCATGCGCACACAGAGGGTTTAACATTTTACAGCGCAGACCCCATGTTGCATTAAGTGGTCCTAAATGGGGCGGATCGTCTGGTAGGGCCCTGCACGTTTGGAACATTTCACCCAGGTCATTGTGATTCTCATCTTGAAAATCCCCCCGCACTGTGATCAGATCCACCCCTGATCACCCATTCTGGGCACACATTGAAAACAGCTGCGCCATTTGCTCCTTGTGCTTTGAGCTTGACAACTCAAAGTGCAAGTGCCCCACAGTTTCCACTTATGCCAATTCTGCCGCTCCTCCCTCAGGTGTTGGGCTGGAGGCTGTTTCATCTCAATTTTTTGAATGGGGCTTGATCCTCCCATCCCCTACCTCATGGGAAATTTGGTGCTTCTCCAAAAGTGGTGGCCAATAAAAACAAAACTTAAAAAAATTAATAATAGTTGACCAGATTACAGAATCTTGAGTCAATGACTGAACCAGTTTCAGCTGAGCTTCCATAGTCAACGGCGTGTGGCCAATTAGCTCATACTACTACCCTAAATCTGGTGGCTAGCGCAGCGCTGTCTGAATCCAATCTATTTGAGGCTCTCAAATGGATTGATGAGGACAAACGGCCATATAATGTGAAGCCAGATTTAGCTTTGGAGGAGTTCTTCGCTGAACCTCCCAGTTCACGTCCCCACAGTTTTCACCCTCAAAACAGTTTTGCAGTTTTTAAAAATATTAAGAAATGGCAGTTGAGGATGCAGCTGCCATGCCAGCACCCTACTTTGCATCAATTTCATGAGGCGATGGAGCCCATTGTTGATGGTATTTCTATCCAATTCTTCACTTGATTTTGAGGAAGATGCAAAGCATGAAATTTAGAAGCTTGCTTTTGGTGAGAGCTGCACTTGCATTGATGCAGCAAAAACTTCACTTTTTGACCCCAATTATCCTAAAACCCAATGGTGCATCTAGTCATTCAGTTGTGTGCCTGCCTCATCACTTTTGCTGAGCATCAACTTGCTCAATACGTTGAGGCAATGGACACTGCCACCCTCATAAATAAAGAAAACTCACAACTATACCTCCTTATGCCACATGTTGCTGATGCTCCTACCATAATGTTGTACACCATGGTCCACCAGCTAAAGCGGGCGCTAGACAAAAGTCTACCCAAAGCTTCTTCACATTCTGATATGGCTTTCATAGGCTGCTAGTTTAATTGCCACTTTTGGTTTTTTTTATATATAATAATACCTTTGTTTAGCCCAAAAGCAAATAAAGATTCATGGCAACTCCCCCTTTTGGGTTGGGCACCTCTAGTGCAAAAAAAGAAACCCCTAAGCAAAATAAGCAGTTAAAGAGACTAAAAATTGAACTGATAAGATAGTTATTTTAAAGCTATTAACTAGATATCTCTAAGAAGATCAAGGACTAAGAGTTTATCCAATGTTATGGAGTTTGTAGGTTTATTACTTTTAAAAATGCTTTATAAATCTCATAAAAAAAATTTTATTACAGGATAACAATGATTATGGTTTTGGTATAAAACTATGCATATCTGCGGTCATTTGTACAGCCATAAGTTTTTTTGGTATTCCTGACGCTCTCATTGTTGGAAACCATGGGATGTAGCTCACAAGAAGTTTATACAGAAAGCCAAAATTTGAATCACAAGTAATTTGCAACCTCATCAATATTTTAATCCCAATGAACACCTTCAATAGCTCGCAGTCAATAAAACCCTTATCCAAAAAAATAAAATTATACAAAAAATCCTACATTGATCGGACCTATATGAATACTACCTTGTAAATCCTTAATTGCTTTTCTAATTTACCAGATTACTAATAATATAGCTCAACTTGTATATACGTGGATAAAATATATTATAACCAAAAATCTATAAACAAACACCTTTGCAAGCACTAAGTTATAGAAACGTAGATTAGAATGCTAATAGCATTGAGATTAGTCTTTAGAAAAAACAATGTTAACTGATAGAAACTTTATTCATCCCTACTTTTAATTTTTACTTTTATAAATATTCATAGTTGTGGTATCAAGTGGATTTGGTTGCTTTTGTTGGTTCTTGAGTATTCACAATGGAAGTCTTTTTTTCTGATAGAACATTACATATTTTGGAATACCAGAAAGTTATTAAATAAATTCTAAAACTTATGGTGAGATTAGCAAAGAGGAATAGTATGATATATAAATCTTAAGAGCAATTTTACAATAAATACCTATAGATGTAATCTACACTTTTAGGGTAGTCATCATTAAATATTTTAATACACATTTATTATTGATTTGTAATAAATAGGTTTGTTCATCTTGAAAAATTAAAAATGAGGTATTAGGCCATTCCTTAAATATATTTAAAAAATATTAAAAACCAGAGTCTATGATAATAAACTCAGGGCATAGATAACAAAATTATACATAGCTTAATTAAAGCTTTTAGAACTTCTCATGTTATTTATCACAACCATGTTCTTATTTTGATGCATACCAATGCCAATGGCCTTGCTAAATAGTTTAACATACAACTTTCAATAAACTTTTATCTTAGGTAACAATATGAGACAAATACAAGATAATTAAAACAAGCCTAGGCTAGGATCCCCCTCAGATTTTGTTATAGTTCTAGTTTTATAGTACTAATATTGGTACTTCTGGGTAGAAAAAAATATTTTAATCTCCAACTTTATATCAAGATCATCTAAAAACTCATCCTTTAGGTAAATTTCCTCATTACATGTTGTTGAGCTTCGCCATAGTAGGTGCAAAGCCTCAACCTTGGGCTTACAATATTTTAGAAAATTAGGTTTTCTAGCATATATCTATTATTAATCTAATCATTGATATTTTATTTCAGATTAAAGCCTAAATTTATTACCCTTAATTTAACTATCATCAAATGTTTAATAACTCCAAATTCACAGTTAAACAAATTTAGGATAAATCACCCTTATTTTGCTCCATTGGCTGATAAGATAGGGAAGAATGAACGATCTAAATTACCTTCATCCTAGTATTAGTCCTGAGGATATATTCAGTGTTTTACTCCTCTATCCACCCCATTAATCACCTCACACCACCTACTATGCATTGTATCACCTATTATAAATTTTAATTTATTTTGAGGCATGCCAACCAGGGGACAGACATTACTGAAGCTCAAGGAGCTATAAAACCAAATGAACTAACCACTCAAACAGAATAAAATGACCGCCCAAAAATGAGCGGGCAAAACACACAACAAAGAAGAAAACAACCAACCAGGTGGGACAGCACCAAGGCGCTCAACCCACCATGGTGGAAGGAGGTATTGGGGGCTTACCCTCAGTATCAGAGTCCTCCTTGACAAGAGCATGGGATAAGGAGGAGAGCAAAGGTGTGAGGAGATAAGCAACATGGGAAGCGAGGATGCTGATGATTGGCTTGTTGAAGAAATTACTGGAGGACAATAAATCGCAGATGTACTTGGAACAGAAAGCCTCCGCCTTAATGCAGAGAGAAGGAAGCTGGGACAATAAAGCCACAGAGGCGCAGGTGACTCTTGTTTTGGTCTGCAAGGCAGAAACCACTTTCTAGATGCCATCATTAGCACGCTTGTGGGCAGACAGAATGGACTGTTTGTTAGGTGGGGATGTGGACAGATTGATGATGGGAAGAGGGCGTTTCATGGTGAAAGCCACTACTGATGACTCAGCCATCTCATGGATGGCGGATACATTAGGGTGAGCAGCTGCTACGATAGCGAGCTGGTGATCTGAGCGGAACTCCAAGGTGTCTGGCTGGGGGGTATAAAATTGTTGAGCGACTGTTTTGGGGTTCCATGCTTGGATAAATTCGTCATATGTGGGCTTCAAGGCTAGAATTTTATTATCCATCTCATTAGTTTCAGCTAATGAGGACCATGGGTTCATGTCAAATTCAAAATCAGGGTCAGCAAATTGAAGTGTAATGGCGGGTGACTGCAGAATAATGTGGGAACCCACATTTGTCCAAGCCATTTCCTGATTGGATGAGGCGCAAGTGGCACTGGCCTGAGGAAGGGCTGGTTGAATGCAGCAGGCACCAAAGTGGCAGCATGCTTTGGGGGAGGGGAGGGTAGGATCATACCCCATGCCAGAAAGGCACTGGGGTGCAGGGCAAATTGGGGGCCAGATGACAACAGCGCTGGGCAAGAGGAAGCAGCAAGGGAGGGTCATTTATGCTTCAAGTGATCTAACTCAAAGCAGGAAGGACAGATGGTCCTCCCGCCCTCAATGTGGGCCCAAAATTGGTGGTCAGGGATAGAGGGAATTACAGCATGGGGGAAATGACAACACAATTTTAGAAAATTATGGGCTAACCGTGGCGAATGCCCAAGGCTTGGCTAGGCGAGCGGCCCCATTGGGGACCACAAATTGAAGGATGGGGTTGGAGCCTTACGCTTCCAAACCTTTTATCAACTCCTGATGGAGCACTGCAGTGGGGGAGATGGGTGGGAAACCCTGCGAACTGAACCACCATAGTGGTGTCAGTGGGGAGCTGGATGCATGTTGTTGGGATATGGGTGCCCTTGAAAACCAGGGGCACTGTAGACACAGTGGCGGACGTCAGCTTCACAAGTGAAGCTTATTTCAAAATACTCCTCAAAGGGCAGAAGTCTATAAAGCCAGTAGGCAGCATCACCACCTGGTACAAGTCAATAATTGCTTGTTCCTCGTATAGGAACAATCTTCTGTGCTCAACCTGAAGGCCAAAATGAAGCTGGGAGCAGGGGAGAACGAGTGGGCTGCAAGGCACAGCCTGGGAATGTGCCAGGTGGATGGTGAGATTCTTGGGCGGATCAAACTGACCTGAGGAGTTAGTGGGGCCGGACGAACCAGTCCAAGCGCATTTCCCGCCATATGGAAAATTCTGGGAGGGGTTTTGCCGCTGCACCACACTGGAGCAGCCAGCGGCAAATTCCAGCGTCATCATGGATCAAACAGGAGTGGCAGGCGTAGGATCAATAGTTATTTACTTACTTTTTTGAATAAAATTGCTCAAAAGTGACTCCAATAGGAAAGAAATATTTGTATCACCTATTACACCTTCCTATATGTTGGTTTCCAGATGCAGAAAAAGGACCACTTAACTATGTTACCATTATCTCAGTCCAGCTCTCAAATATGAAGCCTGATCTACTCTAACCCTGAACCTAAACTCTGCCTTTACCTCCTACATTCCCAGATCTACTTCTATCCTAGAATATAGTATATGCCTATTTTTTGCCATCTAGAATATCACCTTCTTTTATTTTATTATATTCTTAAGTCTATTCTGTTACTATTTAAGGTACCATTTATTTCTCAATAAACTTACGCTTGATAAATAAATCTTTCATGATTAATTTTTGACTAGTTTAAAAACTAGAGATTGCCTACACAAAATCAGAAATTTGCTTTGGTGACGACGTCTATTCTGTCAAGAGATTTCCTAGCTTCATTTAGAGATTTTTCCTGATCAGTTGAACAGAGATTGCCTTAACGCATTTTTGTTGAGAGATTTACCCTAAGTAGAAAGAGATTCCTATGAGATTCTTCTGATGCTGTCATGTTCACATAACTATATAGAAGGAGTCAATTGGCAGGACAAGACTGGGCGCCAAGAGTCCAAGAAGGTTAAGCTTCAGGAACTTCATGATTTGAGGAACACATTGGACCAACGCTGGGTTTAGGCCAGGTATGTCCATGTTGTTTCAGAGAATTGCAACCTGCGCATCCATTTAGTAGGATTTGAATTTTATTTGTGAAAGCCAACCAGGAGATGTACACTTCTGATAGTCGAATTAAAAGAACTTATATCAGCAAGAGGCACCACAGAGAAGCAAACGCTATCACTTGTTGCCAGTGGGAACGCCAAAAATGGAAGGGGGTCTCATGTGTAGGGGCTTGCGCCACTACTGAGCATGTATGCAGTAAAGGTTCTGAAGTGATGAACCAAACCGGAAACCAGGATGAGACCAACTGATGGCGACAGGATGGTAGGTACCCAAACAATCATGCTTGAAAGTGGTCCTCGAGGTATGACTGGAACTGGCGTACAGCTTCCTGGAGGGTGGGAGTAGAGCCTGAGATAGCGTCCAAGACAACTGTGTGAATATTCCACATAGCTATTGCAACCACTAAGGCTCTGAGGGAAGGTTGTATGGGGGAATTAAAGGACAAGGCAAAGATGTTCTTAGATAGGCTGAAGGGCCATGTTTGATCCTGGAGAAAGAGACGCTGAACCCCCACGCCAGATCACTTTTGATGGAGGGTACTCTTTCAAGCGGTGAACCAAAGTTCCATACTAGTCACATATGACACAAGATGAGTGCAAAGCATTAGAGCGCTCAGCAATACAATATACCTGTTTTAAGCAGCACCACTAATGGTAATGTATATGTGGCTGCAGAAAAGGGAGGTGGGCGCACTTCCAAATGACTTTATGAGTATTGGGGGAGTAAGGGATCTCCAACATGTCCAGGTAATCCACCCTGGCCATGACAGGGGACCTCATGATTATCACATCGTTCAGAATAGCTTGGCCTTGTACTTCCTGGGTGAGCTGGGGAGTAGGTCGACCCCTCTGGACGGTGTGCCAACTGATGCAAATCCTCCACTCAGTGCTCTTCATGGAGAGGAGAATTCTTTTGATGTGGGGCGACATCCCATGCGGGCCCACAGCAGATGGGTGTGAGGCAAGATGCTTTAACAGGGATTGAGATGGAAAGGATTGCTGAGGCCCAGGGAACTGGAGAAGTTTAAGCGGGCTGCGCATGACCAGTACGGGATAAGATTGTTGGGTTGGTGACTGCAGCGATCCAGGTGCCAAGTATTTTGGCGGCGTGGGCCTCAAAGTTGAGCAGGCCCATACCACCACTATGGCGAGGGCCAAACATGACATCCAGGCGCACTGGTGGTGGGCGGCCTAACCAAGGCACCCTTGCAGAAGGGCGTATCATGACGTGAAGAAAGATGTGGAAAAGGCATTAGCATGGGCCCCAAACCAAAAATTAGAAAGGAGCATAGAGTTGGCTAGCACTACCTTTTTGTAAGGGGGTTTGGCGGGCTCTGAGGGAAGCTATGCTTTTTTTAACGTTGTCCAGGATATGGTACTCCATCACCATTGAGTCGTACCCTCCCGCCTCCAGCCACACCCCCAAATGGCGCACTGGACCAGCGGTGGGCCTTGGCACAAAGGGGAGCACGAGCGGGGCAGTTTGGAGTGGATGGGGCAAGCAAACCCATGAGCTAGCTGCAGAAACAGGTAGAAAATGGGGCGCTGGTGACCAGCGGGCTTGGCACCAACCTAGAAGAATGATTTCAGTTTTGGAGGCGTTAAGTGCAGCGTTACTTACCCTGGAGTAAACCTGGATAGTAGCTTCAAGCGTGCGTGCATCATGATTGTTAGACACCCCAACCACACAATCGTCATCAAACGCCAACATATTGACTGGTGCTTAGCCTTGCACATGGACACCAGTAAGGCGGGCATTTATATTGCGTAAAAGCGGGTCAAGTCCAAAGTTATACAAGAGTGGGCTTAAAGGGTCCCCTTGGCGTAGGCCCCTATGAGGGTTAACTATATCAGTTAGAAAGATCAGGGACACACACAGCTATTGTGGAAGATTCAGTGAGCAACATCACCAATTTAATGAAACGGTGGGGGAGGTAGAACTTGTAGAGGCAGTCTTTGAGGTAATCCCAGTTGGCTCTGTCATAAGCCTTCTACTGGTCTAAAAAAACAAGTGCTCCAGAAGCCGTGGATTGGCAGACGTTGGCTACAGTATGTATGTTGTCCCAAATAGACCGTTTGAAATGAAATCAAATTGCTCAGGGGAAATGAGAGCAGTGGCAACCACACCTAGGCGGTTGGCCATGATTTTAGTAAAAACATTTTTTGTCTGTGTTAGTGAGATAAATGGGGCGCCAATTGGCCAAGTCCATCTTATCCCCTTTTTTGTATATTATAATAGTGAAGGTCTCTTTCCCACCAGGCAGGAGGCGCGTTTCCATTAAGCACTGGTTCATTGAGGCTAGCAGCAAGGAGGAAAAAAATTGTAGTATTTCTTGTGGAACTTTATAAGGAATCCCATTGGGACATTGGCATTTCCTGTACGGTGCAATGAGAATGGCAAACCAGAGTTTGTCCCAAGAAATTATATTCATCAACTCTGCATAACGGAAAACAGTGCGTATATGTGCACTATTGAGATAATCATCAACTTTGGCCGGTTTGACTGGATTGAACTGATACAATTTGGAATATTATTTTTGGACTTTGACTGCCACTTCAGCCAGATTATCCATTATAGAGTTGTCTGGCCGCCTCACCTGTGTACAGGCCAATCTCTGTCATGATGTGAAGAATTTTCAGAAAAGTAAGCAGAGCACATGTCACCCAATGTTATATTCTTTGCCTTATAAAACACAAATTTGATGTTTGTGTTTCCTGGCCGTGTGTTGAGGTGAGTGGACACTTCTGCCCACTTGTGCCCCAAGCCAGACTGTAGCCTGCAGCAGGGACATTAGATTCCAGGTGGTTCACTTCTGCAAGCGTCCACAAAATGACTGCCAAGGCAGCCCAAGAGCGACGTGATGAGATATGGCATGCCTGGCGGATGGTGTTCAAATTTTGATTCTGACCAGGTAGAAAGTGGGTCCACGCATAATGATGTGGTAAATTCTATGGCCGACGTTTTGGTGTCCACCCATTAGGAAAACCTGGGTGACATGATCTCGGCTGGGCGGAGTTTGCACCACTTTGACGCCTATGCCGCTGGGTATGACAAAGAGAAGGAAATTGATACTAACTGGTGGTTGGATAAATTGAGTTTTGTCATTGTAAAGTGTGCAACTTGAGACTGAAATTTCAACGGAGCAATAATAAGGTCAATGCGGGACATAGACCTCAGTTGACCATTGTGCACATGGGGACAAGACATGTTTATGAGAAGCGGTGCATGATGAGGCAGAGTATCAAATAACCCCAAAGTGGCCTTGAGAACGCAAAGTTCTACGTGCCCCTGTGGGGGTGTAGGTGATGAAGGCCAGCGGTTGGTGGCTGGGTTGGTCCAGCAGTTCATATCGCCCACCATAAAAAGGTCAGGGGGAAGCGGGAGGAAGTAACAGATGAATAGGATTCCTTATGAGCTCTTTTACAGGTCAGGGCGTATAAGTTAGCAACAGCGTGCACTTCGTCATCCCACAAAAAGGACACAATAAGGACACAGCTGTTGAGGTATGAAGAGGATGAAATAAATTTAAAATTACAGGTCACTCATATAAGCACCCCACAGTGCAGCGACCAAAAGGAAAGCAAGGGAGGAGCATGATTGCTCATGTGTCCTCAGCACCGCATGGACAGTGGGTTTCCTGAATGACAAGGATGTCCACAGGTAAATTATTTTGTAAAAACTCAGTTTCCTAGCCTGGGACGGCGAGGCCTTGAGTCCAGCGATGTTCAACGTCCCTAAAGTAAAGGCTCCCCCCATCACACCTTATGTGTGAGGAGAAGGGCACCTGAGCCCTTCAGCCTTCTCTTTTTCACCATGGCGCAGCCTGGCGCCATGGGTATTTGATGCTATGGAGTATATGTCATAATGGTTAGCTTTAGCAGTGGGAATTGCGTTGGCTTTTGGATTTGCTTTTTTCCCTGCTGTGGGCTGAGCTTTTTGCGGTGTGTGCATCTGAAGTGCATCATCACTTGGAAGTGGAATTTTGGCAGGATTGCTGGTGAGTGACTCAGATCCAATCAATGCTTGGGCACACTGATCAGGTGAAACTGACTTGTCCATTGGGATTTCATCTTGGGTGGACCAATAAGCTTGGGCGTCCCAATCTGATTGGTTGAGAGATTCATGAGCTGCTTTTGCCACAAAAGTCTCAATGTCCTCCTGGAGCTGGGCTGGCGGGACGGCAGATGCAGTCTTGGCCGCTGCCTTGCAGGCCTGCTTGGCCTTCTTTCGCTCTTGTGGGGACACTGGCTTTACTAGAATGTAACAGCCTTGCGCTCCCCATGGGAAGGCTTCATCAGTGTCTAGTGCCAGTTCATAATGGGCTTCTGCACCACCCATTGCATCTGAGAGAATTTCTTGATGAGTAACGCCCTCCTTGACAGGGAAGGTGTGGGCCTTGTGGCCAAAAGCCTGACAGAACGTGCAGATAGGAGGCGCGCTATCCACAGTGACCTAAGATGGGTGGGATTCTTGACCATCAATTTCAACAAAAGTGGTGTGGGGGATTTGGGTCAAATCTTCTGCAACCCCTGCAGATGGGGTGAGTATAGCAATCGCTTTAACCATGCTCAGATACAGCATGAGTGTAAAGCGCGCTGCATCTCAAAGGATTGGATTTCCCCATATTCTTTGAGCCCAGCCATTAGGTGATGTTCCAGCACAGTGCGCTTAATTGTTGTAGATAGGAAGTCAAACGTTACAAAAATTCGATTTGATTTTAGTCCAATGAATGCACTTCATGTTGACTACCCATTGACCATCTGGGAGGTCCACCACCACCTGCACCTTTGAGGCTTTGTCTGCCAAACTTTTGTTTTTGAACCCAATATTCAGCCAACCTCAGGCATGGAGTGGGGTGCGACATACACAGCGTTCAGGAAATGGGTGTGTATCTCTCAAAAAACTTTTCTCAAAGCGCTGTTTGTTGTATATCCAGGAAAACTTGCACCCTGTGCTCCACTGATGACAGGGGCTGGTAGTGCGGCATAATGATGAACTGGTTAAAGCATGCTTTCCAGGCCAAAATTTCCAGGGTAAATGCTAACCGCCATTTTTTATTAATTTTACCAAGGCCACCGGTGTTGCTGGGGCGTTTATGAAACTTATTTGGTGTGGGGCCCGCTCCTGTGCCCTTAGCTTTGCTCGCCCAACTGCTACCCAACATTGGGTGCACACTAATATCCTCGATAATATTATCAAACTTACCTAGACTTGAATTGAATATGTTGCAAAAATGTTTTCAATGAGAGAAAAAAGTTTTTAGAATGTATAACAGCCATATCATTAAGCATGCAAACACCTAAATTATGCTGGCTCAATTTAGTTAATTTGTGAATGGGGTTTAAAACCCATTCAATTTATAATATTTCTGACTCATTAAGGCTCAACTTCAATCAATCACTCAAGTTTGGTCAATTTTAGGGTACATTACCTGGTTGGATGGAAGCGTGCACTTATTGGTGCACCAGGGCTTAGTACCACTTTCTCCAATCAATGATTCCCCTGAGTTAGCTCAAATATGTTTGCCGCAGACCAACCTTTCTTGTTAATCATCTTCCTTTTAATAAACCTCTCACTATTTTTACATTTTACCTTATGTTGAATTGGGTGAATTCATGCGTAGACCTCTTCAAGGCGGTTTTTCATAATGTTAGCCGATTTATTTGCCTTATAATTACAACAGCATCAGGGACACTGCTGGGACGCTCAGGTTCTTCCCAGACCGAGGCACCCGTGCACTTTAGCCCTGTTAAAAGCTTGGTTATGAACTCCCCTTTGTAGCACAGCTGAGTCTTGCTTTTCTTTAATCACTATTAATATTTACCATGTTATTCACCTTCGCCCTATGTCACTTTCCTCAAGCACCCTCTGCAGGGCTATCCTTTCTTTAATGCTGACGTCTAGTTCCCTTGCATTAGGCCTGTGCACTTTGCACCACCTCTCTGGGAACTGGAGAGTTATAGACACTCTCCTGACAGGTGCTACTGATGACTAATAATTGCTTACCCTTTGAAGGACCTGTCCTTACATTTAACAAAATGCCAACACGGGACAAAATAGCAAAATATAATTACAATTTTATACTTTATGATTATCTTAATATAGTTAAAACTAATTTACATATATTTTTTAAATTTTATTAGGGGAAGGCCGACCAGGGGATGTACACTTCTGATAAGACACTAAAAACCGAAACTTCAGTGAGAGGAGGGCAGCCCAGAGAAGCAAAAGCTATCTTCTGTTGCCAGCTGGAACGCCAAGAGAAGGAGGGGGTCACATGTGCAGGGACTTGCGCCACTATTGAGCATGTATGAAGGAAGGGTCTGAAATGATGAACCAAACTTGGAGCCAGGATGAGACCAACTGGCGGTGATGTGGTGGGAGGTACCCAAACATCCACGCTTGAAAGTGGTTCACTAAGTGCGACCAGAACCGGCGTACAGCTTCTTGGAGGGTGGGGGTGGAGCCTGAGATGGCATCCAAGACAATCATGTGGATAGTCCACATAGAGTGCAACTACCAAAGCACGGAGGGAGGGTGGAAGAGGGGAGGCCATGGATAAAGCAAACATGTCCTTAGACAGGCTGAAGGGCTGTTCCTGATCCTGGCAAATCAGACATTGCACCTCACACCATATCTCTTTAGATGGAGAGCACTTTTTCAGGAGGTGAACCAGCGTTCCTTACTGGCAACACACGACACAGGATGAGTGCAAAGCATTAGAGCGTTTGGCAGTATGGTACACCCATTTCAAGCAGCGCCACACATGGGAACGAATATGTGGCTGCAGAAGAGGGTGGTGGGCGTACTTCCAAATGGTTTTCTGGGTATCAAGGGGATAGGGGATGTCCATCATGTCCAGGTAGTCCACCCTGGACATAGTAGGGGGTCGCATGGGTATCCTCCGTTCATAATAGGAAGTCCTTGTACTTCCTGGGTGAACTGAGGAGAGGGACGTCCCCTCTGGGCGGTGTGCCCACAGATGCGAATTCTCCACTCAGCGCTCCGCATGGAGAGGAGGATCCTTTTGAAGTGGGGAGACATCCCATGCGGGCCCGCTGCAGATGGATGTGAGGCAAGTTACTTTAACAGAGAGTGGGGTGGGAAGGATTGGTGAGGCCCAGGGCACAGGAGAAGTTGGAGCAAGCCGCGCGGGACCATTGCTGAGATAAGATTGTAGGGTTAGTAACGGCAGCGATCTAGGTGCCAAGGATTTTGGCGGCATGGGTCTCAAAGTTGAGCAGGCCCATACCACCACTATGGCGAGGGCCAAACATGACATCCAGGCGCACCAGTGGTGGGCGTCCCAACCAAAGCCACCCTTGCAGAAGGGCGCATAGTGACTTGAAGAAACATGGGGGAAAAGCGATGGCGTGGGCCCCAAACCAAACTTTAATGGAGAATAGAGTTGACAAGCACTACCCTGCCTGTAAGGGAGGTCTGACGGGCTCTGAGGGAAGCTATGCAATTTGTCACGCAGTCTAGGATATGGTTTTCCATCACAAATGAGGCATACACTCCTGCATCCAGCCACACCCCCAAATGGCGGACAGGACCAACGGTGGGGCTTGTCACAAAGGGGAGCAGAAGCGGGGCGGTGTGGGGTGGGCAGAGCAAGCTAACTCGGGCGCTAGCTGACGAGGCAGGTAGGAAACAGGGCGCTGGGGCCCAGCGGGCTTGATACCAACCAAGGAGAACAATTTCGGTTTTGGAGGCGTTGAGTGCTGCATTACTTACCCTGGAGTAAACCTGGATAGTATCTTCAAGCGCGCGTGCATCATGATTGTTAGACACCCCAACCACATAATAATCAGTAAACGCCAACATCTTGACAGAGGTTTGGCCTTGCACGTGGACCCCAGTAAGGCGGGCATTCACATTGCAAAGAAGTGGGTCAAGGCTGAAGTTTTACATGAGTGGGTTATGTGGGTCCCCTTGGCGCAGTCCCCTTTGAGGGCGGACTACATCTGTAAGGAAGCCAGGGCCACGCACAGCCATTTTGGCGGATTCTGTTAACAACATCACCCAATTGATGAAGCGAGGGGGAGGCGGAACTTGTGGAGGCAGGCTCTGAGGTATTCCCAGTTGACTCTATCATAGGCCTTCTGCTGGTCTAAAAATACAAGTGCACCAGAGGCCGTGGACTGACAGACGTTGGCTATGGTTGCATGTTGTCCCAAATTGACCTTCTGGGTATGAAACCGAATTGTTCAGTGGAGATGAGAGCAGAGGCAGCAATCCCAGACGGTTAGCCAAGATTTTAGTAAAAACATTTTTGTGTCTGTGTTAGTGAGATAAATGGGGCGCCAGTTGGCCAAGTCCAGCTTATCCTCTTTTTTGTATAATGTAATAGTGAAGGTCTCTTGCCCACCAGGCAGGAGGCGCGTTTCCAGAAGGCATTGGTTAAGAGAGGCAAGTAGCAAAGAGGATAAATCTTTGAAGTACTTCTTATAGAACTCATAAGGGATGCCATCTGGACCTGGGCATTTTCTATATGGTGCAATGCAAATGGCAGACCAGAGTTTGTCCCGAGTAAACAAATCTATCAACTCTGAGAATCAGGAAATGGTGTAAATGTGCGCGCTTTTGATAAAATTTGCCATTTTTGGCCGGCGGAATTGGTTTAGATTAATACAGTTTGGAGTAAAAATTTATGTATTTTTATCGCCACTTTGGCCGGCATATTCACTATGAAGTGGTCTGGCCTTCGCAACTGTGTCAGGCCAAACTTTGGCGCGGTGTGAAGAATTTTTGTAAAAAGTAAGTAGAGCACATGTCACCCACTGTAATATGTTTAGCTTTATACTGAACACAAACCCAATGCTTGTGTTGTCTCACTAGTGCGTTGAGGCAGGCGGCCACTTCTTCCCACTTGTGACCCCAAGCTAGGCTGTAGCCCTCAGTGGGGATGTTGGACTCCAGGTGGTCCAACTCTGCCAGTGTGCACAAAATGATTGCCGAGGCAGCCCATGAGTGGTGGGAGGAGAGGTGGCGAGCCTGGCAGGTTGTGCTCGCTTTGAAGGTTGACCAGGTGGAAATTGGGCTGCACATAATGGTGTGACAACCTCCGGAGCCGAGGTCATGGATTCTACCCACAAGGAAAATCCTGGCGATGCAATTTTGGCAGGGCGAAGTTTGCACCATTTTTGCGCCTGGGCTGCAGGGTTGGATAAGTGGAAGGAAATCGACGCCATTCTATGGTCAGAGAAATCGATTTTTGTCATGGTGAAGTGGGAAATTTGGGTATGAAATTTTAGCGGCGTGAGGATAAGGTCAATGTGGGTCATGGACCTTAACTGGCCATTGTGTACGTGGGGATGCGACATGTTAGTGAGTAGTGAATCATGGCGCAGCAAGGTATCAAACAACCCTAAGGTGGCCTTGAGAATGCAAAGTTCAATCTGCCCCTGTGGGGGTGTAGTCAATGAGGGCCAGCAGTCTGTGGATGGGTTCATCCAGCAGTTCATGTCTCCAACAACAAACGAGTCAATGGGTAGTGGAAGGGAATTGACTGCCAAAAAAAAATTCCCAAAGTTCTCTTGCACAGGTTGGAGCATAAATGTTAATGACTATGTGCACTTCATCAGCTCACTAAAAGGTGACAACAAGGATGCGGCCGTCCAGGTATGAATTTAATGAAATAAATTATAATTATTGTTCCCTCAAATTAGCACCCCACAGTGCTCAGACCAAAAGGATAAGGAAGGGAGGAGCATGGTTTTCCATGATTCCTCGGTACTGCGTAGACAGTGGGTTTCCTGAATGGCCAGGATGTCCATGGGTAAGAAATTTCTGTAAAAAAACTCAGTTTCTTAGCCCAGGATGGCGAGGCCTTGAGTCCAGAGATGTTCAACGTCCCTAATCTAAAGGCTCCCCCCATCACACCTTAGGTGCAAGGGGAAGGGCACCCAAGCCCTTCAGCCTTCTTTTTTCATGATGGCAGTGCCTGGCACCGCGGGTATTTGATGCTATGGAGTATATGTCAGAATGGTTAGCTTTAGCAGTGAGGTTCACGTTGGCTTGTGCCTTCACTTTTTTCCCCACTGTGGGCCAAACTTTTTGTAGTGTGTGCATTTGTGGTGCACCATTGCTTGGAGGTGGAATTTCAGAAGGATTTCTGGTGAGTGACTCGGACCCAATTGATGCTTGGGTGCACTGATTGGGTGAAACTGACTCATCCATCAGGATTTTAGCTTGGGTGGCCCAATCATCTTGGGTGTCCCAATCTGATTGGTTAAGAGAATTGCGAACTGCTTCTGCCACAAAAGTCTCAATGTCCTCCTGGAGTTGGGCTGGTGGGATTGCAGAAGCAGTCTTGGCCGCCTCCTTGGCCGCCGCCTTGTGGGCCTGTTTGGCCTTCTTCCGCTCTTGTGGGACACTGGTTTTACTAGGATACAGCAGCCTTGTGCTCCCCATGAGAAGGCTGCCTTGGTGTCTAGTGTCATTTCATAGTGGGCTTCTCCACCGCTCATTAAATCCAAGATAATCTCTTGATGTGCAACGCCCTCCTTAACAGGGCAGGTGTGGGCCTTGTGGCCAAAAGCGCTACAGAATGCGCAGATGGGAGGTGCGCTGTCCACTGTGACCCTGAATGGGCGGGTGGCATGCCCATCAATTTTGACAAAAAGATGTATGCAAGATATGGGTTAGGTCCTTCACTATCCCCTCAGCTGGGGTTAGGACTGCAATTGCTTTGCCTGTGCACAGGTTTGGCATCAGCATAAAGCGCTGCATTTTGAAGGATTGAATTTCTCCACATATGGCGAGCCCAGCCTTCAGGTGGTGCTTGAGCACGGTGCATTTGAACATCATAGGTAGGAAATCAAAATTCACAAAAATTTGGTTTGATTCAGTCCAATAGGTGGCGCTTTGTTTCAACTACCCTTTGACCATCTGGGAGGTCTACTACTACTCACACCTTTGTGGCTTTATCCGCTGCTTCCTTTGTTTCAAAGCCAAAATCCATCCAACTGCGTGGCATGGAGTGGGGCGCAACATACACTGCATCCGTGAAATGTGTGTGTACATCTCCATAGAACATCTTCCAAAGCGCCGTTTGCTGTATATCCAGGAAAACATGCACCCCATGTTTCACTGACAATAGTGGTTGGGAGTGCGGCATATTGATGAGCTGGTTGCAGCGTGCTTGCCAAGCCAAAATTTCTGGGGAAATGGTAACTGCCAGTTTTTTATTATTAATTTTATATATACTGCCAGATTCGCTGGGGCGTTTACAAAATTTGGTTGATGTGGAGCCAACACCTGTGCCCTTTAACTTTACTTGTCCAACTGCTCCTTGAAATTGGGCGCCAACTAATCTCCTCGGTGAGATTATTAAACTTTACCTAGACTTGAATTGAATTTGTTGCAAAAGTGTTTGCAACTAGAGAGAAAAGCTTAATAATTAACATATATGTGCTCCTATATCTAAATGCCACACCCCTTTATTCTCATTGCTATTTTGTAAGTTATGTAAAAGTTCTATCCCAATGGTATCATAAAACAATTAGCTAATTTTTCTGCTAAGGTCGTTCAGGCCATGTACTTGATTCACATCAATCATCTCTTATTCACGTTCTATCAAGTTATTAGTATGCAAATGAAGTTGAAAAAAACAGTAAAAAATATCTAGAAGGTATAGCAAAATGCAACTATTTAAAAGTAATAGTCTTAAATTAATGGAGCTTATAAAATGAAGATATATTTAAAGCTGTCTACACCTATATCTATATTATGAATTTTTTTCTCAATTTGGCAAAGCTTCATCATACTTATACTATTAAAGTTGTTTCATAATTGATGTAATCCTGATTTGAAATTTAATTTGGTAATCTTATAAGGTATTAAATAACAGCTTAACAACAAGTATTATAGCATGATCACTATATTTATATCTCAACATTTAAAAAGAAAATTCAAATACAAATACAAAATAATTTACCATTTGAATGAGGCTTTTCTTTCTCATAATCCTCACTATTAGATACAAAAAATTTCAATAAAATAGACAAATTGATAAACACATTGGTGAGATGAGCGATAATAATATGATAAACCTAAATTAGGAAAATGCAGAAATGGGCAATGGACTAAACGGTATGACATTGAAGGGTAAAAAACGCCTTGCATCTGGGCCAGAAAAATGGCCACAAAGAAGCCACAAACCCAAACACCTTTGGGGTTTGTGAAACTTACAACAACAAAAAACACTTATCTAGATATTTAATACTCTTAATTCCTATTGCAAGTAGATCATGGGCTCCGCCTCTACCTAGGCGTAGAATCACCTTACTTGTGGGTAAAATTAGGCGAGGTACAATCCACCCTATTTCCCCACTCAGTATATATAACCACCTACACAATCCACCACTGATGGATTGATAATGGCTTTGAAACAGAGGACAATGCAGACAACACCATGAAAGTCGGCATCAATTTGACCTCCACAAAGGGAAATGTGTTGTGCGCACTTTTTGCACTTGGAATAAAGCAAAAACTTTATTAATTTCATTTAACTCACTTCTGGCAAACCTCCCTAAAAGGAAACTAATGAGGAACTCTGTGTTGGGCTTTCCAGCTACAGTGAAATTAAACAATTTAAAATGCAGCAATATCACCTCATGTTAAACCTGTGCACAGGTTAGGAAATTGCTGTCATCAACCCACTCCCTGAGGTCCTCAAGGACCTCACCAAAATCCCTCACACCACAGTATTCCACATCCCAGATGGAGGTATTTTCAAGGTGTTAAGAGTTACACCTGAAAGTGCACCGCCTATTGCAACCAGTCTAGTGCCCTAGGGCACAAGATCCACACGTGTCCAGTAAAGGAGGGCCCAATGGACCACAATTTCTGAGACAACATGATGGAAGAAGACAATGAAGACTTCGCAAAAATCATAGATACTGGACATGCCTTCCTCTGGGTAGAGGACGGCCAATACAAGATCATAGATCCAGTGTCTCCCAAGGTTCATAAGATGGCACAGAAGGCCCATAAATGGGCCACAGCCAAGGCAGCATCACTTGCATCCTCTATAACCCCCAGCCAAATCTAAGAGGATATGAAGGAGATCACGCGCGCCAGCCATTCAAAATCAACTGGATCAAGAACACACAATTCTAAAAGATTTTCCAGAAACTCCAGATATTACTGAGTACCTTAAATTCCCAAAAAATTATTTAACTGACACCACGCAGGCTGGCTCTACAGACTCAAGGGCCAATTTTGTATCCCTGAGGGAAACACATGAAGTAACATAAAACAACACAAAATACAAGCGAAATAAGCAAGGACAATACCAGCCTCTGGTAAGAACTGTACAAAAGCGCCCATGAAAAAGGTACCACGTAATAGCACATGTGGGAAAAGCCCCATCAATCAGAGTCAATATTGCAAATGGTGCAAAGAATTATGGCCATATGGCCCTCTCAACTTCTCCCAAGGTGCCTTGGGAACCTCAGTCACAATAGGGACGCTAAACATTGCAGGAGGTAGAGCTCAATCATACCAAGAAAAAGAAAACTGGACTTCCTGTAAAAACCCCCTATAGACATCTTGGCCATCCTAGAAACCCACTGTCTACAAGGGGGAAAAAGTATACTGGTTAAAAAGGTCATCACCAAACCAATTGGTATGCATAAATCACTGTGGGGTGGTTGTGTACCAACACAAAAAAACTATAAATTCTAAAATCTGATACCCATCTGAATGGATATACCTGACTGAATCAATCACCTGGAAGGCTAAAATAGTATTGATAGCATGAATATACACGTTTAGCACACCATCTGAAAGAGAGAAATTTTTATAAACAATTGCAACGCAGTCTCTGGAAGTTTTGATTTACACTTCCAATGGGGCAGGTTTTTCTCTCAAAGTTACACTGAGCGGATTCTCCAAAAATCTATAAATTTAAACGAAAATATAGGTTATAATTCGACCTAATTTTTATTTGTAAAAGAGGGAATATTTATAGGTTTTTTAATGGCTTGTAATCTATCAGAGCTAATTAATCTCTGAGCGATTGAATCTTCAATCAGTTGATTGGGATGAGATTGATCATCAATCTTGATAGATTGAGTTATATTGCTCACTCCTTCTGAAGATGCTGGGGGAATTGATGGGGTGGATTTATTTGAGGCACGCCAACCAGGGGATGGACATTGCCAATAAAATGCAATAAACCCACACCGGGCAACAAACAAATGAGACAAAAAAACCTCTTACCAGGCAGGTAGCCGAGAATGCTAGCCCACCATGGCAGAGGGGGAGGGATGGTCAGGCGGTTCTTCTACAGGCTCAGCAAATTGGGAAGAATCACAATTGTTGTAGAAGCAGATAAGCGCAGAGAGCCATGGCGTTGGGGCATTGGCATGGTGGGATTGAAGACAGGTGAAAGATCAGATACTTACCTCAAGATCAAGTTGGAAGACAGATTCCATTAACTCCGCCACTTGATGCTCCGCTTGGATGCGGGCATCTGGGAGTTGGCCAAGCTGGCGAACGTTTGGTGGGTAGCTTTAGAGGCTGGGTCAAATGCAGCTAGTTTCGCCACATGCAAGACAGCAGTTTTGGCATCATCAAGCAGTATGGAAAATTCCTCCTGTGCCACTTTGGGGAAATCAGGGGGGAAGTCAATTGTGCTCAGTTCTTTACTGAACTGATCTGTTGATCAGGCCACTGCTGTGTGGAGCTGGCTGCAAAGGGGTAAGGCCACTGCTGCAATGTCAAGCTGGTGGTCTCTTTGGTAGGGGGCCAGCATTGGGTTTAGGAGCATATCGTTTGGGGGAGAGGAATTTGTCAAAATCTGAATTGTAAAATTCAGCCCAATCATAATCGATTGGGCTTTCTTTACCAGTTTCAGCGTCCTAATTCATGATAATTCCACCTGTCTCATCAACCTCATCCAATAGGTCCCAAGGATTCTGGTTTATGCAAATAGTGGATGGAGAATTTGCGAGGGTAGGATTTGATTGGGGCGCTTGGGTGTGAATGGTGGTCCAGGTCTGACTCTGATTGGGCAGTTGGTGCCCAGGGTGGGGAGTGTGGGTGGAGGATTTGGCGGGGGCTGACTTCCCACATTGGGTCAACATGTGAGAATGTTGGGCAGGAGGGGGCAACAAAACGCCCCATTCAGATGATGCTGAAACGGGTTCAGAAATTGAACTGAGGGAATTGGCATGGGGGCAGGACCGTTTAGTGTGGCCAAGAGTAAAACAAATGGGACAAATCAGTTGGCTACAATTGACATGAGCCCAAAAAAAATGCTCAGGTGCTGCAGCGATGCAGTGCATGGGGGAAGTTTGTTGGGTCATGGTAGGGAGGTGGGGAATAATAGTGGCAGTGGCGCAAGGGCCCACAAGGCGCTCCACGCCAGAAGGAACGGCGAAGGCCAGGTTGGGCTGAGTGACATAAGCCAAAAGCCCAGTCATCAACTCATTGTAAAGAATTTTGGGGCGGGAGATGTGAAGGGAGGTTATCAAATGACACCACTAGAGTGGTGTCATCAGGGAGACGAGTTCAGGTGGTGGGGATGGGGGTATTTTTATAAATTAGTGGAGTCAACGCTGCCTCTGAAGCATTCACTTCCATTGGGAAGCTTATGTCAAAATAGCCCTTATAAGGGCGGAAATCAATAAAGCCAGCTGGCGCAAAGGCAGTGGTGGTGAGTTCAATAATTGCTTTGTCAGCGTATGGGAATAAACGCCCATAGTCAACATGGAGGCAATATCAGATGGTGGATTTGGGTAGGGCGAGAGGATGGGGGCAAGTCAGGTGGATGCGCGCAAGGTGAAGCGCTAAGTCCTGTGGGGGGAAAAATCAGCCAGTAGAGCTTGGCAGACTATTTTTGCCCATCCTAATTTGTTTCCCTGTCAGGAGGAAAACGCTGGGAGGTGGATCACCGCTGCCCCACACTGGAGCAGCAGGCGGCGGATCCAAGGACATCAAATGGGAAAAGGTCATGGCTAGGTGGCGATGGATAAGATAAACTTTTTATTTATAAATTCGCTCAAAAGTGAGTTCAAGCGGAAAGAAAAGTTTGGAATTGATGGGGTGGAATTTTTGGAAATAAGGGAATTTGGCGAAATCCTGACACTTTCCCCCTCAAGATTTGATCTCAGTGGAGGGTGACTTCTTAAAAACTAGGATGATTACAATTTACCACTATACCAGTATCAACATGAATAATTGAATACTCTAGTCCTTTTTGAAATATAACTCAATATGGATCAGACCAATTAGTTCCTAACTTTTCAGTTTGCCCACCAGTCTGAGAATGATAGAACATAACGTAATCCCCAATTTGGTATTCAGGTAAGGCAGGCTTGTGTTGATTACTCCTTTGAATCTCTCTTTGAGTGGTTGTTTCAATAGATTTCATTGCTTGAGCTTGAAGATAGATAATCTCATCAGCCAGATTTCTCATAATCAAATCAGAATTCTCTGGAAAGCTTTCCTCAATGATTGTCTGAGCACTAGAAGGGACTGAAGGATCCCGCCCATATATGCATTTAAAAGGGGACATTTTGATAATGTGATGATAGCTTATCCAATAAGCAAACAAAGAACTAGGCAAATAAAAATTCCACCGAGTTGAGTCAGTAGATGACATCTTCCTTAGAATTGAGACTAGGGTTCCATTAACTCGTTCAATGGCCCCATTTGTAGATGGAATATAGGGGACGACAAATTGTTGAGAAGTGTTAAATAATTTGGATAACTCTTGTATAAGTAGCGAGGTGAAGTTAGTCTCATTATCTGACATAAGGCTCTTGGGATACCCATGTTGAGAAATAATATGTTGGTATAGAAATAGCGCTGTAGTTTTAGCTGAGGGGTAGCAATGGAGATGGCCTCAACCCATTTTAGTTAAATGGTTGACAGCCATAATAATATACTGATTTCCATGCAATCCTCAAGGAAAAGAACCTACATTGTCAATGCTAACTACCTCAAATGCCTTAGTTGGGGGTATAACTTGATGTTGATAAGTAGGGTTAGTCGCTCCATGGCGTTTTTAAATAAAATATGTGGCAAGGGTTTATTTGGATGAACTCAGTCATATTGTTCCAATAGTATCAAGTCTTCACCATTCTTGAGTCTTCTTTAATCCATTATGGCCAGCTTGTTCATGACCTTCCATTACAGCGTGAAATCTAGAGTTGGGGTGCAGAAAGGGCAACCACTTGGATCTGACTTTCTTATACAGAGCTCCGTCTCAAATCATAGTATCTTTGATAATTGATTTTAGCAAGGCTCGATCCTCTTCAGTTTCTCAATCCCACAACTCAGGTCATCCAATAAGATTATATAAACGTTCTTATTTTTGAGTCTCAAGGTCAGAATAGGCAATCAAGACAGCCCATCAGCATTTTGATGTTGTGCACCAGAGTGATGAACAATGGCGAAATCATAATTTTGCAACCTTAAAGCCCAACGGTCCAACCTCCCATCAGGATCCTTCATGTTCTGCAACCATCTTAAGGAAGAATGGTCAGTAATAACAGTGAAGTGGTTACCATATAAGAAGGGACGGAAGTTCTTGATTGCTAATATTACAGCCAAACAAACCCGCTCAGTGACACTTTAATTCCGTTCAGCCTTTGATAAAGTTTTGCTATAGAAAGCAACGGGATGATCATTCTTCTCCTCATCACACTGGGATAAGATAGCCCCAATAGCGACATTGCTGGCACCAGTATGTAAAAAGAAAGGCTTGTCAAATTGGGGATGAATTAGAACAGGAGCCTTGGTTAAAGCAGTCCGTAAAGAATTGAATGACTGTTCTTGAGCTGATCCCCATTTAAAGGGTACTCATTCTGCAACAGGTGGTATAAAAGTTCAGCCATATCATCAAAGTTGGGTATAAATTGCTGATAATAACCAACCATGCTGAGAAAGACTTGAATATACCGCAGAGATGTTTGAGAAGGCATTCGTTGTATGGTTTGAAATTTGTTCAAGAGGGGTCAAATCCCTTTAGCTGAGACCTGATGTCCTAAAAAGTCCATTTCGTTTTGAAAGAATAAACATTTGGAGAATTTGAATTTTAAGGAGGAGCTCCAAATTCGTCTGGAACCTTTTTTTTTTTAGATGGTCCAAGTGTTCGTTAAAAGTTTTGGAAAACACGGTAATATCACCAAGATATACCAGAACACAAGTAAGTTTTATATCTCATAACATACTGTCCATAGCCCTTTGTAAAGTTGCTGTGGCATTGCTTACTCCTTGAGGCATATGAGTTGGTTCAAACAACCCTTCACCCGATATCAAAGCACACTTGGCACGATCTTCTGGAAATAAGTCAATTTGCCAGTAGCCACTGGATAATATCATGGCCGAAAAATAGGTGGATCCAACCAACAACCTAAGGGAATCATTGATCTGAGGTAAGGGATAACAATCCCATCGAGTAATAGCATTCAATATGCAGTAATCCATAACAACTTGGTGGGAACCATATTTCTTCTTAACCAATAACAATGGAGACGCCCAAGGGCTATTGGAGGGTTTTAACAATCCAGCCTCCAACAATTGATGCAGCTCCTTAGTACCTGGGCTTCTTCTACTTTAGACTTACGATAGGGATTTGCACAAATAGGAAGGTGATCGCCAGTTTCAACAGAGTGCATTACTCCTTTCATCTTCCCAAAATTGTAAGTATGCTTAGCAAAAATGTCAGAATATTCAACTAACAATTGAAGCACTTGTTTCTCATGTTCCTTAGAGAGGTGTTTCCTGATAGCAGGACCCAAAGTAAGGATTTTCTGATCACTTTCTACCCAAAATCTTATGGACTTCTGAAGGGTTTAACATCATAAATCCGAGATAAGGGCGGTAACTTGACATAAGCAATTGGATTCTCTTGATCTGCCAGTTTCAGATTATTGGTAAGGTTTTCCAGTAAGAAGACAATGATCCTGAATAAGCATAATCCAATACTCCAGGACAAGGCAAGAGTTCTTTAGCAGATGGGTTGAAAATGCTTGAATTTGTAACAAATGTCCTTTGGGAATTGAAAATGCAAAGAAGTGTTAACAATTACCTGTGATTTTGGCGGAATAACTAAGTTTTGGGGGAGTATATAGGCATTTCTTTTAGCAGACATAACCGACATTGGGTAGAGGCAAGATTGGATAAAAGTAAGGGAACTCTATACCCCAAGAGAGACAACGACGAGTCAGGGTAATTGATAATTCCATCAAATTTTCATAAAAATGAGTCCCTAAAAATAGGTCATAACTCAAGTTATCGAGTACAATGGCAGGGATTGTAAAAATTAATTTCCCAATTTTCAGGGGGAAGGGACGAAAAAGCTCCAATTGACCGAGTGCTCTGAGGTCCAGCTGTTCCATATTCTTCAAAGTGAGAAATATCAGGAGTTAATTTGATTCACTTAATGAATTTTGATGAAACAACATTCACTGGAGATCCTGTATCTATGATAGCTTTGGCATTAATCTGATTCACTCAGAAGTCAATATGGGGAATGGTGCTTCCAAACTGAGAGGATAAAACCAACAAGGAGGGGAAGGAATAATAAGAATGTTCATCTTTATTATACTCAATTGGGCTTTGATGCTCTTGCTGCACACTCATCTCATTATTGAGATAGAGAATCTTATTGGGCTTATCTCTTTTCTTCTTCTCATCAGCTTCCTTCTTGAAACAACGATCCTCCATATGAAAATATAGATGATAGTAGTTACACTGGATTGCTCTAGTATTCCCAGGCATAGCATAGACTTTGGGATGACTAGGTCTGGGAGAATCATGAACTCGGGGTTTCTCAGAGAATTGAGGAGGCAATTCCAATAAGGCCTCATTAATGCCCAAAGTGCTTCAGAAATTCTTTTTTACACTGATTAGATAAACTTGCATTTGCGCTCTTTAAGAAAAAGCTGACATATAAGCTGTAATCGCATCATCCAAATTTAACTGACTGCACGCCACTAGAGTCTGAGCTTCCTAATAGACCTGATGAGCAAAGTCTTTGATAGATTCGTTCTGATGGGGATGTATACCCATAATAGCCTGTTTTTGAGAAGACAGAGTTTTCTCACTGCCAAATTCTTTTATAAGCGCTTCCTTTACCTGAGACCAGATAGAGCAAGTCATCAAGTGGGGTACCATGATATCCTGAGCCAAACAGGTAAGACAATTTGGCAGTTAATTCATCTTCTGGTGAACTGTATCCTCACTTAGCGCCTTTTCATAAAGATAGAGGAAGGAAATAATGCTGTCTTCCCCCAGTGAGTACTTATCCTTGAATACCGGTTTAAAACTCATGGGAGCATCAGAGGTCAAAACATGTACTCCAGGTTGTTCAGATTGAGTGGAAACATACAAATTGAAGTCCGACGCTTGAGAGGAAAATTGAGGATAAAGACCCACAGCTTTGGTATGATTTTCCCTATCTGACAGTTCAGCTCAACCAACCCCACTTTCTCATCTAATTGACGAGATAGCTCAAAAATTTGTTACTGTTGGGCATTATACTTGAGTTCCAGCATCTCAATCTTTGCTTGAAGCATTTCTCCTTTAGATTCACAAGCATGGATCAGGATATCAGTGCCCTTTGCCCATATATACAAATTGACCAACTCACTGGATAAAGACTGAAGCGACAAGATGGGATCAATTGGTACCCCATCAGGGGTTAAGTTACATTCTTTGGCCAAATTATAAACTTGTTCACATAAGAGATCCATTATACTTAAGAGGGAGTCAATTTGTTGAAGGGATCCAGAATGTCCATCAGCACCTGGAGGCCCCTGAGGTCCTTCCATGCCTGGTGGTCCCCAAGGACCTACATTCCCAGAAGGTCCTCGAGGTCCATCAGCACCAGGTGGTCCACGTGGTCCTACACCCCAAGATGGCCCACAAGGTCCTTCAACCCCCAGAGGACCCATAGATTCTGGGGTTTTCTCTATCTCATTGACCTGAAGTTGAATTCTTGAGTATAGCTGCTCCAACTGAACAAGACATGTTCTAACTTCTGTCTCCATTGATTGATTACGCTCAGAGAGTTGGGAAAGACCCTCTCTCCATTCTCGCTGATTCTCCTGTACTCGCCTTGTGAACTGATCATCAACAAAACTGGACATCCCATGATTGAGCTGAATAAACTGTTGATGAATTTCATTGAGAAGTGTCCGATTAGTAATAATGGCCTCACTTTTATCTCAGCTGAATTTGGAGTCAGCCTTGAAAAATTCAGAAACATGATTATTCAAGGATTGAAGTACTTCTAGTAAATTGAGCATGCCTTGATGGTGCATTCCCACTTCAGGTAATAAATGGTATAAGGTGGGGTGGACGAGCTGGTGCAAGTATTGCTTGGGGCCAATTCCAGGCCTTTGGGAGGATTGTAATACTTCCTGCAAGATAGAGGGTATAGCATTAGATCAAGATTGGGTAGCACAGATTCCAGGGATTAAAGCACCTTCAAGCAGTTGATTAGTAATATTTTGTAAAACCTCAGGTGGTATTTAAAAATCTGAGGTAAAGCTTAAGTTAGGACATAAAATTCCAAGTTGGCACAAAATTTCAACGTGGAAGGTAATCTTGAGATTTGGGTTTCAGATAAGCGAACCCATTGTAATATTTGGCCTTGCTCATGGTCTTGAGCTTCTTCAGGAAAAAAATTAGAATCCATGGTAGTAGTAGACGTTTTCACTGGTGCGTAACTCAGAGTGCCCCTGTAGTGAGCACCAGTCTGGAAGTTTTGAATTACACTTCCAATGTGGCAGGTTTTTATCTGAAAGTTACACTGAGAGGATTCTCTAAAAATTGATAAATTTAAACGAAAATATAGGTTATAATTCGACCTAATTTTTATGCTGAAAAAGAGGGAATATTTAAAGGTTTTAACGGCTTGTAATCTATCAGAGTGCATTAATTTCTGAGTAATCGAATCTTCAATCAGATGATCGGGATGAGATTGATTGTCAACCTTGATAGATTGAGATATATTGCTCACTCCTTCTGATGATACTGTGGGAATTGATGGGGTGGAATTTTTGGAAATAAGGGATTTTCGAAATCCTGACACAGTCCATCCCCCCAAATACCATCATAATGGGCGATTTAGCTTCTGTGCTGACCCTTAACAGACTGATGGCCCACGCCTGTGGGACACCCTCCTGGGCATGTCAAACACCTTTCTATGAAAGCGTGCCTCAGCCTATATGACACCCCCCCACAGAGCACCACTCCTCCCAAATATAACTCACCCCCACTGCATGAGGGCAATCTCATCTTAATGAGTAGAACCAACCTCATCATGGCCCCCACATCCTACCGCCAAAAATATTCACCTTTTTGACCACTAAATCAATTTTTCAGACCACGGACTCATCTCTATAATATTGTCCACAACTCTAACACCTGTACAGGTCTCAACCTGGAAAAATATACCCAGACAACATCAGGCTATATAAACTATCTGCCTGGATCAAGAGAAAAATCTCAACCCCAAACTTCACAAACCCTCCTTATTGACACCATCATGACATGGGCGATTTTCAACCTTGAAATAATAAACAAAACCCAACACCTAGCCTCACAAAAACATCACACTAACACAGCCACCATTAGATGCTCTAGCTGAACTTGACTAACTTGAACTCTAAAACCTGCAACCAGCTACAGCCCTAGATTGGGGTAAAAATGAGTGGAAATACCAGCCCACATGAACGCCCTCATTTTGAGTGCCAGCATCAAGTTAAGGTATTGAAGAAAGGTAAGTTTATAAAAGAAGGCAAGACCCGCTCAACATACATCCCCCACCAATTCCACTCCTGGGGCAATCATCCAGCATGTACACAGGTTTGAAAAGATGATGGCACCATAGAAGCCAACCCAATGGAAGTATCCACAGAAGTGAACACTTTTCTAATTAAATCTGAAATGTAACTCCCCGCAAAACTCAAAAATTAAAAGAAATAAAAGCAGCGCTGACATCCAAATTACACCACCCCAGAGTCTATTTTGCCAAACTAATCACACAGGATAGAGGGGGTGGAAGGCGAGTCAGTAGGGCATATGCTACCAACCTGAAGGTTGCAATTTTGATTCCCACCCTTCGCACATCAATTTTTGTGCCAGACAAAGGAAGGTATTGAGAGCTAGTAGATCTAATAACACGATAACCTTACCCATGATGTAACCAGAAAAATCCAAGTCCTGATCTGGAGGTGGAAAACTTTCTTTGATGGAGTTGATCCTGCTCAGGTTTCATGTAGATGCTTTCTTTCTTTCTCTCTTTTGGTAATGTCTGTCCCCTGGTCAGCTTGCCTCAGATAAATAAATAATCACACAGGATGAGCTCTGGGACACAGTGCGCTGTGCACCATATAGTAAGTGCCCAGGTCCTGATGGGATAAACTATGAATTTTGTAAAACATGTTTCTAAAATGTGGCCCAACTCCTCCTGTCATCCTTGATAAGTGCTTAATGAACATTTTCTTTATGCCAAGTAGCCAATACTCTTATATCATACCCCTCTTCAAATAAGGTGGCAAGTTAAACTTATCCAACTAGCATCCCATTGCCCTCAAAATACAGATATATAACTTCTCATCAAGATTTTTACTAATAGACTAGGCGAAATAGCAGCCAAGTCCTGTCCCCAAACCAATTTGTGTTATACCCAGAACAATATTTGGACTAACATCCACACCGTTGCCAATGTATGCCAATCCAAAGTACTGGCGCCCTAGTATTCCTAGACTAGGAAAAAGCATTTTACCGCGTCATCTGGTCCCACTTAAGAGAATGTCTGAAAGCATTTAAACACCCTTTCAGATTCAAAATGAGGGAATGCTGCTCATGGAATCAGCCTTCATGGCTGTGTGCTGCCTTGGCTTCCTTGCTGGCCCAAATAAACCCCATAGAGGGCTCAAACAAGGAAATCTCCTCATCCCATTACTCTACAACCTCAGCACAGATCCACTCCTCCGCGTAGCAGACTCACGCCTAGCTAGCATCATATCCCAAGGCCAACCATCAGTCAAGATACAAAACTTTGCAGATGACTGTGTGTCTGAAATATCTAGTAAAAAGGTTCCTAGCTCCTTTAGTACACCCTTGAGGAATACTTCAAAGTGAGAATCGTGACAATCAACAAAAAACCTAAATTTGTTCTAGTGGGAAAATACAGGACATACTGGACAACAATTGTAAGTCCCAGGGAGCGTCCCCTGTGCGTAGATTGGGCTCTTTTCCCGTTTCTGAGTAAGAAGGTACCAAAGAGGGTGGCTGTACCCTCGTTACCCAGGGCGACCTCACCCACATGGTAGACAAGCGCTGGGTAACAGCCCTCCCTCTTCAGATCCCTCCCCCAGTGCCCACCTTCACCTCGGCAGAACTAGTACATTTAATCAGGGAAATTTGCTCCAAGATTGCCAAAATGGAGTCGATCAGTCTGAAATAGAGTGGGAACAAGCCCGATGATTAGATTCCATATAGTCAAAAAGGGATGATGACTGATTCATTAGCCAGAATCGCCAAAGGTTTTGATTTGGCCAACACCATGATTGAAAAAATTAACCCCCTCCCAAAATTGTTGGGGATGATCCCCAACGTGCAGGTAGTAGCATCGACCATCAATGAGAGTTCAAAGCTCCCATCCAGCAAATCAGGCATTGCAGATGATATATCATTTTTGACCAAACGATTGGCCCAGCAACTGGGCATGGGTGGGATGGGCATCCCGAACCTGTTCCCAACCAATTGGGACCACTCCTATGTGGGGTGGCCTTGGGGATTCCCACTGCTCGTCAGGCCAAATTCCATCATGCCAACCATCATAGAAGCAGTTGAGCCTTGGTTCAGGCATTTGAGGTTGAACTTACAGCGACTCAGTCTGCCACCAAATCCTTTGATGTCAGTTCCCAGTGAACTTATCTGCCCCATTCCCAAATAATTCTCTGGATAGGTCAAAATTGGGGGTCTCAATCCCAGCTTTTCCCCATATCAATCGACCACTATTTAATCAGTTGCATCACACTGAGAGAATTGTTGGTCAGTATTCTTCACTTTCCTTTTCAATAAAATTTTGCCTCTAAAAACTATTAATTTTGATTTTATTAATTACCTTCTGGCTGCATTCCCAATGGCTTCTCTCCATTGGCCTGTCAGTCCTAATACTGGATGGGCTCTACCAGTACTAATGATCACTATGGTCCCCACCGTCATAAACTGGATTCAGCGAGCTAGATACTTCTAGCAATTTAACCCTGTTGTTATGAACTTTCGCCAACAATATACTGGGATCTTGTGGCCTTACATCCACCATCTTCAAGCAAGGATCCGCCCCCTTGTCTCCTCAGTTGAATTAACCCTATTTACCGGTGATCTTATTGAAACCATACCTGTGGTATCACCCCCTGCAACAAGACCTCTAGGGTCTGGGGCGCCCTCAATTTGGTTCATTCTCAGGATGCTATTCACTATTGTCTTACACCAATCATTTATCATTTCCCAATGTTTAGCTCCATACAACGTCATTTGTGCGGCAATGCCTCTGGCATTCTGGCTTGCTTTTTTGGGTGCTTACACACCCCAACTGGCAGGTCAATCTAAACTTCTTCTGCCATTTTCATGACAACAATACTCTTAAACACCACCAAGACGCCCATGAAAGATTGACCCATCAGCCTGCCCTTTGCGTCACTCCCATCTCTCAACCCTATCCGCCATCTTGGGATGTGTCTGGAAGCAGACGGATATGCCGCTGAGACGATAGAGAATAAACTGCTACAAAGAATGTCAAACTGCATTGCCTCCCTCAAAGGAAGGTCACCAGGACTAACAGAGCGCGTAACAGCTGTACACTTCCTAATTATCCAAATCCTCTGGTCCCCCGCCAACGCCATCTCCTTCTCACCATCTCTCATCTCCTTCGTTTACATCATGATTCAAGGATGGAAGTGGCCAGGATCCCTCACATTAGTACGCATAGAGATGCTCTATGACCCATGCTCAAGAGGTGACATGGGCCTATTAGACTTTGAATTCCATGACAACCGCATACTAGGAAGTTGGATAGAGAGCATACTAGCCCCAGACCTACCAGGCTAACATTGGTCCAAAGCCAGGTCCAACTTTACGCAAGCAATCAAACTAAACAATCCTCACCACCCCTCCATCCTACTCACATACCTTACATCCCATCCTAAAGCTGATGATCCCCACGGGACCCCACTCACGTCAAACGCCTCCTCTGCATTATCAAACTATCAGGATGGACCGTCATTATATGGGCAAAAGTCAGGAAAGGGAAGTCCCAAAACGTGCTTCACCCTTAGGAAGCAGGGACATCCCAACCAGAGGAACACCATGGAAATAAGCTAATAATCACAAAAGTAAACTACCTAGATGCCTTGGATACCCCTTACGACCTCATAACACAAAAGAAAATATGGAAGCCTTCCCACCATCCACTCATCCTGCCTTAGGTCAGAGCCAATACCTGGCGATGCCTTAGATGAACTTACAGAACAGCAGAACGCCAAACGCCTCCTATGCAACATGTGCTATGTGTGGAGAGAATGGCTCTTACACCACCGCCTTAAAGTATGCCCCCATCAAAAGCCATATGGCGCAAGGTGGTGTGACTGTTTAAATTCTATAATAATCAGTATCTATCCTTTTCAAGATGCCACTTTGCACTCCACCTTAAATCCTTAATACCTTCCACACCCTAATCCCTCATAGTAGCCATAGCACTGTGGACCATACAAAATGTGTCATAGATGCCTTCAATGGCACAGTACCAACCATATATGGGACAGCCATCTGGTTCCACTTACATCTACTGAAACACTTCCTGGCTTGGCTATATGATATATGAAGCCAAAGCAGCAAAGACTCATTGAGTCTTGGTTCCTAGTATGGTTTGCACACGCAGATCCTTTCCTCTTCACCTGCTCCATTACATGGTTTAAAAATCTATAGATCTTGATTATTGGAAAATAAACCCTATAAACTTATTACTGCACAGGTTCAGTTCTTGTGCACTTTGTCCGCGTTGTATAGTATGTGATATTATTGATTGATAATAGTATCACGACTATTATCTGTAGTAGAGTGGATTTTTAGATCTCGGCCCAACGCTCATCCAGTATTCCCACTCAAAATACTTGAGATGTCCTGATATAGGTATTTGTTCCCTTGTTCTGTCCAATCCGATCTTCTCTAAGATTCCCTGATGACAGTCTTTCCTGTTTGACACACAGTCAGCAGCAATCCCCAATATTTTCTCCTTCTTCTCTAGATCCACGCTCAAATCTTTACTCTTTTCCTTAAAAGTCTCCCAATTATCACACACATTAATAGTAACCCTGAGAAAGAATAGAACAATTGAAAGCTGATAAAGTTTACTATCTAACTTTGTTTTACTATAACTTGTTTTTTATTATAAAGGGAATTCTAGGGAATTTATAGTGGAGATTCAGTCGTCTAACCCTCAGTTGACACCTCTTTGATGAAACGGCAGCCGTTGCCATTTAATCACCCATCCTTGTCTTGGCAGCAATGGTCTTCCCCAACCTGGCTAGGATTCGGTCATTGGACATCCTCAAGACCTAAATGGAAAGAGTCAGAAAACATGTCCCTAACGTTTTCTGCTTGATCCAAGCAAACCAACCATATTTGGCTAGCGACCTGCTTAGGTAATGGGACTTATTGCCCATTAAGGCAGGTCACAAACCAACTGATTTTTTCACTAGTTTCAGGCGGCATCACTCACCTCACAACTTACTACTTACATTCCCAATCAGTCAGTGATGAAACCCAACCAATTCTAATCAGCACACCTGATAGTTAATCACTATCAGATGCCCCTATTTCATTGGCAACTCCGCCCAATGAGATCTTAAGTATTCATACGGATCAATCCCTGATGGATATGACCAGGCGAATATCCCAAAATCCCCCAAACATAGTTACTCTGAAATTTGGGTCAACCAATTTCCAATTCACCTTGCCTTAGGGAATTATCCCCTAGCGATTCCTGGTAATCTAACAGGCTGGGAATATGGGAAAAAATCCCAACACATCCCCCCTCTTGCCGAGGGTTCCAGCAAGAAAAGGACTGGGGCATGAGAACACTGCTTCAGAAATTTGGTCAAATAATTCATTGGTTCGAGTGGAGTACACTCATCAATACTCAACGCTTCTCAGGACGACCTTTGGCATATGGCGTTCTTCCTCTTTCTCCTTGCTACTGCCTAATCAGAGAGAGGTCCCCACAATCTACTGTCATGCCAGGCTGATCGATTTACTCATGACAATATTAGTCCCAGGATCCAGTTTTCCCCCCATCAGGGTATATAACCTGCTGTCATATTCATGATTCTTGGTCTGGTGTCCTCAATTTCCTGATTTTCTCCTCATTTTAGACAGGAGACCCTTGACATCAATTTTTGTTTCATGGGCCAATTAAGAATGCTTATTTATGTTTGTCCTTGTTATTTTTCTCTTATAACCTCTTGGCTGATGTCATTCTTAATTTTTCTCTTGGAGAGCTTATCCCATTAGTTTTGAAAATTAATATCTCTGAAATTGGAGCTTAATGGATTGTAGAGTTCATAATGTCAACTTCCATATAAGTCTGACATCCCCCTCTCATCCATCTCATATGTCAAATTCCGAATCATGGTATCAACAGCTACTAAATAGTTTGTCTGATCCAGACCTCCGTCTCTTTCAGCAGATGAGTCATGATGCGTGATGGAACCTCTTATATGATCCTTTCAGGACTCATACACCTAGTCTGGCACCAGCGGCTAGTCCTTCCATTGAATTACCAGAAATGGCAACCAATCTCTCCAAAACCGGGCTTGCAATTGTTTCAAACAACTCTTTTCCAATTCTTCCTCTGTCTTCAATTCCAGAGTTGGGTTTTGAAACTCTCCTGGATTTGGCTCCTATCGCAGATGCACTAAATATCATCATGGATGCTCCTGAAATTATGCCTTTCACTCTTAATCGCTCCTTTCTTGTGGGTCAGACTTGCTTCCTGAGTTCCTCTTCTGACTCAGACAATACTACAAACCCGCTGTCTTGACTACTGAGCTCACCATTGGTAACAGTATTCATTTTGAACTCTTTAAACCAAACTATGGGCCCAGGTCACTGAGGCTTTATACCTAACACTATATCCCTCTGATCTTGAGAACATCCTAGATTGGGATATCACCGCTTATGCTCTTCAATTTGCCAGCCAAGATCTTCAAAGTTGGTCCACGAAGCTTCCATCCTCAACTGGGTTTCATTATTCCTTCAGTTTCAGCTTCTGAGAAGCCCATAGTCATCACTTATAGAATGCCATATACTCCCTGCACAACTATTTTGTCTCCGAAACTTCCCATCAGTATCTTCTACTGATGGCTTAGTAGGGGCATGATTTGGAAACCCCCATCAAGCATTCCTTGTTTGCTGCTGGCCCATATGTCTGATGTTCTTGACTAAGCCTGTTGTCAGGCGCTCAATACTAATCTTCCATCTTTGGTACCATATTGGGATTACTTGGGGTTATTCACGGACTACCTCTTTCTATACTGTTGCTTCCCTCCCCACTCTGGGGTTTCAGAATTGGCTTCTTCTGACATTTCAATTTCCCTTCCCCTAGTTGCTTTCTCTCAGGGATCTGCGTCCACTCAAAGAACTTGGTTTTGTGTAGATCTAGCCTTCACTAGCATCTGATCTCACATCAATTTCATTGGTTTATTTATTCCTACTGCGATCCATCCTCCCTCCCCCAAGAGGCAACATAGGCAGAATCATCCCCATATCAAGGATAATCAATAAAAAATAATAATTATAAAAACATATTGGTTTTTTCTATGCGGTTTATAAATTTTTCCAATATCTTTTATCTTTAAAGAATTTATTGTGGGGAAGGCTGACCAGGGGATGGACACTTCTGATAAGACACCATAGAAAAACGAAACTCCTGCAAGAGGAGGGCACCCAGAGAAGCTAATGCTATCTCCTGTTGCCAGAGGGAATGCCAAGATAGGGAGGGGGAATCACGTGTATAGGGGCAGGCGCCACTATTGAGCACGTGTGTAGGAAGGGGTCCGAGTTGATAAACCAAACTGGGGACCATGATGAGACCAACTGGCGGCGACGTGGTGGGAGGTATCCAAACATCCACGCTTGAAAGTGGTCCACTAAGTGCGACCTGAACCGGCGTACAGCTTCCTGGAGGGTGAGGGTAAAGCCTGAGATGGCATCCAAGACAATCGTGTGGATAGTCCACATGGCGATGCAACCACCAAGGCATGAAGGGAGGGTGGGAGAGGGAAGGCCATTGATAAAGCAAACATGTCCCTAGACAGACTGAAGGGCTGTGCCTGATCCTGGCAAAGCAGACGTTGCACCTCAAGCCATATCGCTTTAGATGGAGGGCACTTTTCCAGGCGGTGAAACAGCGTTCCATACTGGCCACACATGACACAGGATGAGTGCAAAGCGTTAGAGCGTTCAGCAGTACAGTACACCCATCTCAAGCAGCGCCACACATGGGAACAGATATGAGGCTGCAGAAAAGGGTGATGGGCGTACTTCCAAATGGTTTTCTGGGTATCAAGGGGATAGGGGATGTCCATCATGTCCAGGTAGTCCACCCTGGAAAAGGTATGGGGCCTCATGGGTATCACTCCATTCAGAATGGGAAGTACCTGTACCTCCTGGGTGAACCGAGGAGAGGGGCGCCCTCTCTGGGCGGTGTGCCCACAAATGCGAATCCTCCACTCAGCGCTCCGCATGGAAAGGAGGATCCTTTTGAAGTGGGGTGACGTCCCATGTGGGCCCGCTGCCAAAGGACGTGAAGTCAGATACTTCAACAGAGAGTGTGGGTGGGACGGGTTGGTGAGGCCCAGGGTGCGGGAGAAGTTGAGTGGGCTGCACGGGACCAGTGCTGGGCTGAAATTACAGGGTTAGTAATGGCAGCAATCCAGGTGCCAAGGATTTTGGCATCATGGGCCTCAAAGTTGAGCAGGTCCATACCACCACTATGGCGAGGGCCAAACATGACATCCAGGCGCACCAGTGGTGGGCGGCCCAACCAAAGCCACCCTTGCAGAAGGGCATAAGGTGATTGAAGAAACTTGGATAAAAAGCGATGGCGTGGGCCCCAAACTAAACTTTGGAGAGGAGCATATAGTTAGCTAGTACTACCCTGCCTATAAGGAAAGTCTGCCGGGCTCTGAGGGAAGCTATGCATTTCTTCACATTGTCCAGAATATGGTTTTCCATCACCAATGAGGCGTACCCGCCTTCCTCCAACCACACCCCCAAATGGCGGACCGGGCCAATGGTGGGGCTTGGCACAAAGGGGAGCACAAGTGGGGCGGTGTGGGGTGAGCAGGGCAAGCTAACTCGTGTGCTAGCTGATGGGGAAGATAGGAAACAGGGCGCTGGGGCCCAGTGGGCTTGACACCGACCATGGAGAATGATTTTTAGTTTTGGAGGCGTTGAGTGCATCATTACTTGACCTTGAGTAAACCTGGATAGTAGCTTCAAGCGCGCGTGCAACATGATTGTTAGAAACCCCAACCACATAATAATCAGTAAACGCCAACATCATGATAGGGGTTTGGCCTTGCACATGGACCCCAGTAAGGCGGGCATTCACATTTTTGAAGAAGTGGGTCAAGGCTAAAGTTATACAATAGTGGGCTAAGAGGGTCCCCTGGAGTAGGCCCCTTTGAGGGCGGACTACCTCTGTGAGAAAGCCAGGGCCACGTACAGCCATTGTGGCGGATTCCGTTAGCAACATCACCCAATTGATGAAGTGAGGGGGTAGGCGGAACTTGTGGAGTCAGGCCCTGAGGTAATCCCAGTTAATTCTATCATAGGCCTTCTGTTGGTCTAAAAATACAAGTGCACCAGAGGCCGTGGACTGACAGACGTTGGCTATGGTTGCATGTTGTCCCAAATTGACCTTCTGGGTATGAAACCGAATTGTTCAGTGGAGATGAGAGCAGAGGCAGCAATCCCAGACGGTTAGCCATGATTTTAGTAAAAAGTTTAGTATCAGTGTTGGTGATAGAAATGTGGTGCCAGTTGGCCAAGTCCAGATTATCCCCTTTTTTGAATAGTGTAATGGTGTAGGCCTCTTGCCCTCCAGGTAGGAGGCGCGTTTCCAAAAAGCTTTGGTTATGAGAGGCAAGCAGCAATGGGGATAAATCCTTGAAATACTTCTAATAGAACTCATAAGTAATGCCGTCTGAGCCTGGGCATTTCCTATACAGTGCCCTATGAACGGCAGACCAGAGTTTGTCCCAAGTAATCAAATTCATCAACTCCAGGAAATGGGAAATGGTTTGGATGTGTGCACTATTGAGAAAATTTGGCATTTCAGCTGGCTGAATTGGTTCAGATCAATACAATTTGAAGTAATAATTTTGTATTTCAATCGCCACTTTGGACATTGTATCCCTACGGAATTGTTTGGCCTTCGTAACTGTGTGCAGGCCAAGCTCTGACATGGTGTGAAGAATTTTTGAAAAAAGTGAGCGGAGCACGTGTCGCCCACTGTAATGTGTTTAGCTTTGTACTGAACACAAACCCAATGCTTGTGTTGTCTCACTAGAGCGTTAAGGTGGGTGGCTACTTATGCCCACTTGTGACCTCAAGTTGGTCTGTAGCCTGTGGCTAGGACATTGGACTCCAGGTGGTCCAACTCTTCCAGAGCGCGCGAAATGACCACTGAGGTGGACCATGAGCAGCGGGAGGAAAGATGGTGAGCCTGGCGGATTGTGCTCTCCTTGTGGGTAGACCATGTGGAAATTGGATCTGCACAAAACTGTGTGACAAACTCTGGAGCTGTGGTCACAGATTCCACCCACGAGGAAAATCTTGGTGATGCAATTTCAATAGAGCTAAGTTTGCACCATTTTGGAGCCTGAGCTGCTGGGTTGGATAAACGGAAGGAGATTGATACCGTTCTGTGGTCAGAGAAATCGATTTTTATCATGGTGAAATGGGAAATTTGTGTATGAAATTTCAATGGTGCAAGGATAAGGTCGATGTGGGACATGGACCCCAACTGGCCGTTGTGGATGTGGGGGTGCAACATGTTTTTGAGTAGCAGAGCATGACGCGGCAAAGTATCAACCAACCATAGGGTGGCTTTGAGAACGCGGAGTTCTACATGCCCCTGTGGAGGTGTAGGTGATGAGGGCTGAGCGGTCCATGGATGGGCTCAACCAGAAGTTCATGTCACCAACAATGAAAGGATCAGGGGTAACGGAATGGAATTGACTGATGAGAAAAATTCCTGACATTCACGTACACAGGTTGGGGCATAAATGTTGACAATAGCATGCACGTCGTTGTCCCACAAAAAGGTGATAACAAGGACGCGGCCATTTAGGAATGAAGTTGATGATATAAATTTAAAATATTTGTTCACGTGAACAAGCACCTCACAGTGCTCAGACCAGAAGGAGAGGGAAGGGAGGAGCATGGTTTTCCATGATTCTTTAGTACCGCGTGGACAGTGGGTTTCCTGAATGGCCAGGATGTCCATGGATAAATTATTCTGTAAAAAACTCAGTTTCCTATCCTGGGATGGCGAGGCCTTGAGTCCAGCGATATTCAATGTCCCTAAAGTAAAGGCTCCCCCATTGCACCTTAGGTGCAAGGGGAAGGGCACCCAAACTATTCAGCCTCCTCATTTTCTTCACGGCGCTTGGTGGCGCCCTGGGTACGTGATGCTATGGTGTAATTGTCAGAGTGGTTATCTTTAGCAGTCAGGTTCATGTTGGCTTTTGCCTTCACTTTTTTCCCCGCTGTAAGATGAGATTTTTGCGGGGTGTGCATTTTGTGGTGCACCATCGCTTGGAGGTGGAATATCATCAGGAAAGTTAGTAACCAACTCAGTCCCAATTGTTGCTTGGGTGCGTTGGTCAGTTAAAACTGACTCGCCCATCAGGTATTCAGCTTGGGTGGCCCAATTGGCTTGGGTGTCCCAATCTGATTGGTTGATGGATTTGCGAGCTGCTTCCACCGCAAAAGTCTCATTATCCTCCTGGAGCTGGGATGGCAGGATTGCAGAAGCAGTCTTGGCCGCCTCCTTGGCCGCCGCCTTGCGGGCCTGTTTGGCCTTCTTCCGCTCTTGTGGGACACTGGTTTTACTAGGATACAGCAGCCTTGTGCTCCCCATGAGAAGGCTGCCTTGGTGTCTAGTGTCAGTTCATAGTGGGCTTCTCCACCGCTCATTAAATCCAAGATAATCTCTTGATGTGCAACGCCCTCCTTAACAGGGCAGGTGTGGGCCTTGTGGCCAAAAGCGCTACAGAATGCGCAGATGGGAGGTGCGCTGTCCACTGTGACCCTGAATGGGCGGGTGGCATGCCCATCAATTTTGACAAAAAGATGTATGCAAGATATGGGTTAGGTCCTTCACTATCCCCTCAGCTGGGGTTAGGACTGCAATTGCTTTGCCTGTGCACAGGTTTGGCATTAGCGTAAAGAACTGCATTTTGAAGGATTGTATTTTGCCATATATGGCGAGTCCAGCCTTCATGTGGTGTTCAGGTACAGTGCGACTAACTTTTGTGGGCAGGAAGTTGAAAGTCACAAAAATTTGATTTGAATTTGTCCAACGGGTGCGCTTTGTTTTGATGATCCGCTGACTGTCTGGGAGGTCTACTATTATGCGCACCTTTGCAGCTTTGTCCGCCACTTCCTTAATCTCAAAGCCAAGATCCAGCCAACCGCGTGGCATGGAATGGGGTGCAACATACATCACGTTCAGGAAATGTGTGTGTACATCCCCACAAAACATCTCCCAAAGCGCCATTTGCTGAACATCCAGGAATACCCGCACCCTGTGTTCCACTGATGATAGTGGTTGGGAGTGTGGCATATTGATGTACTGGTTACAACGCGCTTGCCAAGCTAAAGTTTCTGGGGAAATGGTAACTGCCAGTTTTTTATTTAGTTTATCTATTCCTCCAGGTTCACCGGGGCTTTTGCAAAATTTGGATGATGCAGGGCAAGCACCTGTGCCCTTGACTTTACTCGCCCAACTGCTCCCTGACATTAGGCGCTAACTAATCTCCTCAATGAGATTATCAAACTTTATCAGACTTGAATTGAATTTGTTGCAAAAGTGATTGCAATGAGAGAAAAGTTCCAATATATTTTTTAATCTTTTATTTTTTCTTCTTTTTTCCATGGGACTTGACCTTATTTCAGTTCAGCGGTCCATCTTTCTTTATTTTTTCCCCAAACTGGGTCCTAGGTACTTAAACCTACCAGTTTTTTATGGTTCAGAGGTCCTTTTTTCAGACTTAACCATCTAGATTTTTTCATAGGTCCTTTTTTCAGACTTAACCATCTAGATTGGTTCAGAGGTCCTTTTTTCAGACTTGATCTAATCATCAGGACATGACCAGCTTAATGGTTCATTGGTCCTTTGGGAACTCTTATATTTTTTTCATCAATCCATCACTTTAAATACTTATTATGGACTCGATTTAAAACTCTTCCATTTAAGAGATTCTTGATGGAGTAGGCATCAGTTGCCGTCTTGGTAATAATTTCAAATGGACCTGACCACAACGCATCCAGTTCATCTCTTCTTCCAAAACAATGTTTATCATAATAAGCAACTATTTTGCCTATTTGATATTCTGCTAAGGCTGGTCAGTTCTTATCTTCCATTGATTTTGCTCATATCCTTTTCTTCAACATAGTATCAAATGCTTGTGATTTCATCTCAATCAGGATATTTGTCATTCAGTTCAAGTACTGTTTGGCACTCATCCCCAATGTTGGTTCCACCACCAAATATAAAATCGGCAGCAACGTGTCCTTCCTCCCATATAGCAACTCAAACGGCATTTTTCCCATCGCTGTATAATGACTGATATTGTAGGAGAACATCACCAAACTCAGGTACATTCCCCATGCAGATGTTACTCCTGCAACTGGCTTACTCATCATTGCGGCCAGCGTTCCATTCACTCATTCTAACAGTTATATATCTCCAGCTGGTAGGGTACAGACATTACTCCTCTGATCCCCATTATCTCATTCAGTCACAGGATCACCTGAGACATGAAGTTTGTCCCATTATCACTAAGCAGGAACTGTGGGAATCCATGTCAATATACTACTTGATCCAGGATTTTACTTCGCGGTGCTGGTAGCGTCTACTTTCACCAGGGCCTTCATCTCGACCCATCTGATCAAATGGTCAATAGCAACTATTATATACTTGACTCCCCCTGTGCTCATTGTGAGCGGTCCCATCACGTTGATGGACACCATATGCTAGGCAAATCCAGGGCAGACCAGTCAGTATCCAGTTGTATTCTTATGTGGCTTGTGCAACTGGCACTCCATGAAACAAACTATATAGTTGGTGACATCATAGTTGATTGACTCCCAGTAGTAGTACTGGTGAATATGATCAATCGTTTTTCTCAGGCCTCCATGCCTAGCAACCTTATGAGCAGCTTGAACAATAGCTGCTCTTTCCTATAGCTTAAGAAATAATAACCACTTCCCATTAATTGTCTTAAACACTTGTACATCCATGGTCTCGGTGTTTTCCATCACTTTTTGAAGTGCACCTTGGATTTCTAGGGGATTGTTCCTAATTTCTCCATCAACCATTCTCTGGAATAACTCATCCACCTGCGGGTATACCATCTGGACTATTGGTAGCTGCGATAAGCCATCCACGTTCTGGTGAGAAGCACCCACTTGGTGGATAATCTTATAATCATAGGCCTGTAGCTTAAGTGCCCAATGGGCCAGTCGTCCTTCTGGTTCTCTCAAATTATGGAGCCAATGCAACAAGGAGTGGTCCATCACCACTTTAAAGTACATTCCGTGGGTGTAAACCCAAAACTGCTTACAGGCCTAAATGATCACAAGGCATTCATGCTCAGTTATGGTGTAGTTCCTCTCAGCGGCTGAGAGTGTCCTACTCACATATGCCACCGGATGTTCATCCCCAAGTTCATCAACTTGGCTTAATATAGGTCTGATCGCCATCAACAAAGAATTAGTTTGTATAATAAACTCTCAATATAGATAAAGAATATTTCAAATTGGAGAATTTATTAGGTATCAGCGTAGTTCATCAAAGTATTTCTGGGCTTCTTCATTCCATAAAAATCTTTTTTTTGGATCTTTCAACAGATGGAATAAGGGGTCAGCTATTTGGGCGAAGTCCCAAATAAATCTTCTGTAGTATCTGACCATCCTAAGAAACACTTGGATATCTTGGACACTCCTTAGCACAGCCATCCGTTCCATGGCTTCTATCTTCTGGGCTTGTGGCTGCAATCAACTAGAGTTGATCACGAATCCCAGATATTTCAACTCTTTTTTGAAGAAGTGACACAACCTTGGTTTAAGCTTCAGGTTAGCTGCGGACAGTCACTTGAATAATTCTTCCAATTGGTGTAGGTGATCAGTAAACGTCGTACTGAACACATTGATATCGTCCAAGTATACAAGGACGCATGACAGCCTCAAGTCGCTCAGTATAGCGTCCATGGCCCTCTGTAACGTTTCAGGCGCATTGCATAGACCCTGGGGCATCTTCGTCAGTTGGTATAGCCCCTGCACAGTAATAATCGCACAATTTTCTTGGTCTTCTTTTGACAAATCTATTTGCCAATATCCTGAGATCAGGTCCATAGTGGAGAAATACTTCACTTCTCCCAATTAATCTAGCGCATCGTCAATTCTTGGTAGGGGATACAAATCCTTCTTCATAATCTTATTCAGCTTATGGTAGTCAATCACCACCCAGTTGGAGCCATCCTTTTTCTTCATGATTAGAATTGGACTTGCCCAGGGACTTAATGACAGAACTAGAAGCTCATGCTTCACTAGTTTGCTGATTTTATCTTCCACTAATGCTTCAGTCACTTTCAACCATCAAATTGGTCTCATCCTGATTGGAAAATTTTCCCCAGTGTCAACCTAGTGGATCACATCCCTTGCGCATCCCAAATCATGGTCATCCTGAGTGAGTACTTCCTAATACTTTCTGAACAATTCAAGCACCTCCTCTTACTCACTTTCCATTAGATCAGCGAGTTGCTCTCAATCAACCAATAGGTTGATACTCTCAGTTACCCCAGCTGGTAATCCTATCTCATAGAGAGTCCCAAAATCATAAAATCTCCTTAATTCGGCCATTGGAATTAGATGAACAAATGTGATGATCTGATTCTTCCTGATCTTCATCAGTTTTTTACTTAAATTTGCCAGGAGAACTCGAATTTCTCCATGACCCGGCATTATTAACCCAGGAGCCACCCAAGGCTCCACTCTGGACTTTTTCCAGGGGCTTCCAACCTCCCCATACAACAGCTCAGGTATCTCCAATGTTGACTCAATGTCAACTATCATCTGCGATCCTGGCGGTATGGTCTTCTCATTCTTGTTCCTCAGGGGAATTCTCCGGTTCTCTAGGTTTTCTGCTGGAATTTTGTGTCACTTCCAACCAAATGATTGGTATTGAATCAGGGATAATGCCGTCATTGTATATTAAATTGATGGATTTATTTCTCCTATTCAATGGAGATTCACCATCCTTCTGATATACCAATGGTAACGTCTGACTCAATATGGTCAACATATTATTCTTGAAGTTACATTTAACCCCATATATGTGTAGAAATTCCATCACAATCAGAATGTCATAGTTTTGGTTAGCCAAAACTATTGCTGGCGCAGATACCACCAAGGACCCAAATCATAGTGGCAAAGCGCTATACACTCCACATGATATGGTGGTATTTGGCCAAGCTGTCTTGTACTCCTTCTTGTGTTCCAAGTCCAGCGAGATCTTCATCCTCTTCACCAACCTGGTTGAGACAATGTTAATGGGTGCTCCGCTGTTGACAATCGCCCTCACCTGTACTTGATTCACTTGTATGTCTATATATGTACACTCTGAGTATTGTAATATAGTGTTTACTAAGTGTATAGCTTCATTATTAGCCAAATTAAAGGTGTAATTAATTTGCGCTGATAAATCAGGAAACAATCCTTTATCACTCTGAGGGGGATCAACAAATTGGCCTCATCTAATTGTACTTCAGATAATTTTTTGAATTATCAGCAGATCAAATCTTGTCTACCAGTTGTCAGGCGTACGGGCAGGCAACTTTCTTAATTATCTCTGGGTTGATTCCCTTATCCCCAGATCTGGTCACTGCATTTACGTCCAAATTGACCACTTGATACAGTTGATTCTGTACGTCTTCATCCATTAAAAGATCACTGATATCAATTTCCTTGGTCATAATATCAGGAGGAACAGGATTCTCCGCAGCTCTATACTGTTCCCTGTCTAGGCTGTGGGCCTTTTTCCCAATTCCTTGGTGGCAGCTGACTCTTTCATCTGGACCATGTTAATTTGATCCTTTGGCTCCTTGCAGTGCACGGTGAAATGTCCCTTCCCACCACATTGGTAGCAGACCTTTCCTTTCTTATTCATCCATCTGAATTCTTCAGGATTATTCCCTGGCATGGTTCAGTTGTTTGTCTCTATAGCTCCTTTGTTCCCTTCATGGGATTTGAATTGTGCACCAGATTGGATTTGAAAGTTCTGTTTGGGGCATCAAAGGTTGCTCCCAAAATTTTCAAATTATCTACCATTTGAGAGGTAGTAATTTCTGTTGCAAACATGGAAAACATCATGTGGTGCAAATTTCAATAGAGCTAAAGGGCTGCTTATAATGCAATTCTGACGTCAAAGTCATCCAGTATCTTTTCTCCAACCAGGATTGTGACTCAAGGTAAAACCAATCCACAAAGCTTGTCAAAGACTCATCTTTATGATACTAGATTCCTATAAACTCCTGTTTGTGATTGTAGGAATCCAGCTATTCAGGTGCTCGCTGGTGCTAATGCCGCTGGATCCCACAAAGATTCTTAATAAAAAGAAAATTAAACGCTACTATAAAATTGAGTTTTTTATAATTTTAATAGGAGCGCAGGGGTAAACAAAAAAGTAATCCCTTCTGATTTTTGACAATTTAGTATTTATACTACTTTCAGAAGTCAGAGTGAATTTGGGGATAAGTTTGGAATAGCCTTGATGCTTCCAGTTTAGGTAATATTCTGGAATAATGTATCATAGCTCAGGAATTTGCTTCAGGGAAGCGGGGCAAAAGAAGAGGAATTCTTATTGGCCAAAATGTACCTGTGAGGTAACAATTATATAAACTTCAGCCAAGCCCCATTTGAGAAATTTATTTTACCTTGGGGGACCACTGCCAAGCCTATAAAAGGGGGTTCCGTGTAGGTGTAGTGAAGGGCTTTGGGGTGGTGGAAGGAGTGCCTTCCAATGGTAACCCCAAAGTCTGTTGTGTGGTTGAGGTAATCTGACCATTTGATTCTATGTTTGGTGCCTGTAGAGGTTTCAAACTCATATTACCCCAATTAATGGGGTTCCACCGAGAGTCAGCCAGGGACTTTAGGCCAATTTTCAAAAAGCATAGGTTTTATTATTGTGGGAATTACTCTTAAAATCCTCAGATAATTGCAAATGGTCAACATTTCCCTTTTTTACTGAACTCGACCTAAAACATTCTTCTTGTTCAGCTGTGAGGGCAAGTGTCTGACATTGTCCCTTAAGAATGTTGGGGGGTTAGTGTGGCTGTAGGAAACGGCCATGTGTGCAATTAATGGTAATACTGATAGCTAGTGATTTAATGGCCTACTCATTTCCCTTCTTGTAAGTGATGGTAAAGGGACCCTCCCAAATTGATCCAAGCTTAAAGCTTCTGGGAGTAATGCGGTCATGGTAGTACAATACTATATCAGACAATTGAAAAGTAGTTAGGGGGCTTGGATATCATTGACAGCCTGCCCTTCTTTTGTCACTGTTTTTGCTAAATTGGTCATAGCTTCAGATTGGAGTTGAATGATGCACTGAGCCAATTTTCTCATGACCTTATTGGGTTCCTCAACTTTAGAGGAAACTACATCTTTGACTAAGAGGGCAGGTATTCCTGACTCCCACCCATACAAAACATGAGATGGGGACATTTTTAGTATCCGGTGATAGCTAATCTGGTAAGCCATAAGAGCACTGGGTAGATATTGGTCCCAATGAAGAGGATCATAGGATGCCATTTTTGAACAATGGAAACCAGAGTTCCATCTGCTCTCTCCACAGTCCCATTGGTGGAGGGGTTATACGGAGCTGAGAACAGTTGGTGGGCTCCCATAGATGTGGCTAGGATTTTGACTACTCTGGAGGTGAAATTCTTACCATTATCACAGAGTAGTACTTGAAGGCAGCCATGACGTGTGAAAATGTGTTGGTGTAGAAAGGTGGCAGTTGCCTTGTCTGTTTGGTCAGGAGATCTACGGCTTCCACCCACTTGGTGAAATGGTCAATAGCTACTAGGATATATTTTTTCCACTAGTAGTCTGTGAAAAAGGACCCACTACATCCAAGCTTATGGTATGGAACAGTAGTTGAGAAGTAGTGGGTTGATACTGGTATTCATTCTTGAAACTGGATTGTTTTTTACACGTAAGGCAAGCTTCTAAGACATCAACGATAGATTCCATCATTCCATCTCAATAGTACCAATCCTTAATCCACTCATAAGTTTTCTTGGCCCTCCCATGACCTAGAGTGGAATGAGCTTCTAGGATAACAGATACACGTTCTGAGGGCCAAAGGTAAGGGAGCCATTTTGCCCCCACTTGCTTGTACAATTTTCCACACTCCACTTTGTTGTTTCTGGAGTGCCAGGATAACATTCTTTGTACAGGATCATCCTCATCCTCCCAGTCCTTGGGGGTCATTAAGAGGGCATATAGCCTCTCCGCCTCGCTATTATCCAAGTGTAAGACTGGTAACCTAGTTAACCCATCAACATTCATGTGATGGGTTCCAGCAAGGTGTTCTATCTTCATATCATAATGCTGGAGCTTTAGAGCCAGCAAGCTAACCGGTCAGTAGGGTCCTTCATGTTCTTTAGCCATTTCAACGAAGCATGGTCAGTAACCACAGTGAAAGTGGACACATACAGGAAAGGGCGGTATTGCTTTACAGCTAACAGAACAGCAAGGCACTCTTTCTCTATTACACTGTAGTTGCATTTCGCCTTTGACAACATTTTGCTAAAATAGGATACAGGATGATTAACATCGTTTTCATCCAGTTGGACTAAAATGGGCCCAATGGCGTAGTCTGAGGCATTGGTAAAAAAAATAAATGGTTTACCATAGTTGGGATGCCTCAGGATAGGACGTTTTTGTAGCAGAAAAATCAACGTCTCAAAAGCGGCCTTATGTTCAGCGCCCCATTGTAAAGGGGTGTTCTTAGTCAATAGGCGGAAGAGGGGTTCACTGAGTTGTGCAAACTTAGGGATGAATTGATGATAATACCCTATCATCCCTAAAAATACCTGTATATCCCACAAACCTTTGGAGGCATTTTTGCAATGGCTTCAACCTTATCTTGTATGGGTTGAATTCCCTCTTGGTAAATGAGTGTCCAAGGAAATCCAATTTCCTTTGGAAGAAGGTACACTTTGAGGGTTTTAATTTAATATTGGATTCCTTTAAGCGTTATAGAACCATCTTTAAGTGATCAAGATTTTCATTAAAGGTTCTCAATAAAATCGTGATGTCATCAAGATAGACAATGACGCAACTTAACTTCAGGTCCTACAGAATGTGATCCATGGCGCGCTGGAAAGTTGCAGGAGCGTTACACAACCCTTGAGGTAATTGGGTGGGTTGAAAAAGACCCTCAATGCAAATGAGAGCAAATTTTCCTGGTCTTTGGGAGAAAGGTCCATTTGCCAATAGCCACTAACCAAGTCCATGGCGGAGAAGAAGTTAGATCCAGAGAGTTGGGCCAGGGCATCGTCAATGCAGAGGATAAGATAGCTATCCTTTTTTGTAAGTTTATTTAACTTGTTATAGTCCATGACTATCTGATGACCTCCATTCTTCTTTTTAATTAGCAAGAGGTGAAAAGTCCAAGGGCTTTGTGAAGAAATTAGTAATCCCGCATCTAATAACTGCTTGAGTTCCATCCTCATCTGCTTTTCCTCCACCTGTGACTTGCGTTAAGGTTTTGACTGAATGGGACGGGCATCACGCAAATTAATAGAGTGTAACCAGCCCTTCATGTGGCCATAGTTGTTATCCAATTTGGAGAATATGTCACTAAAGTCTTCCAATAGAGTGTGAACTTTTCAAGTTAAGTGAGAGTTAATTTATCCGAGATATGGACAAGGGGTAGGGTACATACCAGGTTATCCGTTGGCAGGCTCATATCTAACATAGAGCCAATGAATTGAATTTTTTCAATGTCATCCACTGGTATTAATAAGCCTCTACCAATCTCCTGGTGTTTTCTTATAACCTTGTCCTTGCCGGTGAAGTTCCCCAATAGAATAGTAATGGGCCTCTGGTAGGCTGGGTCTAAAACGCCAGGCAATACCCGAGGCTCTAAGGGGCTAACGCCCTCAATACTTATGAGGTGCAACAAGCAGTGGTGTGGGATTTGGAGGTGATCTTTATGTCAACCACTCTTGTTCACCTGGCTTAATCAAAACCTCATCTGCAGCATAAAACGGTATACTGTCCATAGCATACACTGACTCAGGAAGTTTCTTTGTATTTTATCCTGCGGTGGAATAATGCAAAGTCAAATCAGAAAATGGGTACTCAACCAGACAAGAGTATTCATTCTTGCTGGGATCTTTATTGGATAAAATTAAAGGGACCTAATAATTGAGTAACGAAAGAAAACCTTGCTTCTTGTTGATAATTCCCTCATATTTATTATAAATTGAATACCTATGAGCATATCATAGGTTCTAATGTTCAAAACCACTGTGGGGGCTAATAAAATAAGCTATAAAATCTAATGGGAAGGGAAGAGTATGCCCCAATGGTGCGGGTGTTGTTCAGGCCTGCAGTTCCAAACTCTTGATTGTACTTCAAGTCAGGCGCCAACCTGATCTTTTTCAACAACTTTGAGGAAATAAATGCACTGGGGAACCAGTATCCAGGATGGCCATCACCCAGACTTTTTGAATGACCTCTTCCACATTAGTGAGTGCTCCCCAAAGTTAGGAGACAGAGCTAGGACCTCCATGAAATGGAAGGTGTAGGTTAGTTTGCAAGCTGTCTCAGGGTAACACTCCAATATGGATTTCATGGTGTGACCTCTCTGAAGAGAGTGAATTAAACTAGATAGGAGCTGATCCGCATTGCTGGTGGTATTGATAACCACAGGACACCCTACAACTTTGCTGAGGTATGTATCCTTGGGTATGGTGGTCATGTCCAATCCTCCAGCATTTAAACAATCAGGGACCTCCACTTCAGCGGGTACTTCTGGTATGTAGTAGCCAACATCCTCATAATCCCCCTAGGATTCATCCCCAGGTGTATTTTCAACAAGAGGTAATGGCATAATTTGTGCAAATGATTCAGGCACATGAGATTTGTCAGCAATAGGTGTGCCTATCCATATGCTGACATCTCTTTTTCCTGCTCCTGCTCCTTGGCGTTGGCTTTTTTCAGCACACAGCCTCATGGTGTCCAAACTTGTTGCAGTAAGCACATCAAGGGCGTTTAAGCTGCTTGGCTTTTGGTTTTTGCTCCTCAGCTCATAATCTGAAGGGTCTCCTTTTTGTCTTAATGGCCAGAATCTAAAGCTTAGTCTTTTGATCCTCATTGGCCAGAACATGAGGTTGGGATACTACTTCATGAGGTACTTCAAGCTTGTGGAAGTCAGCAATACCTAGTAGTTCCCCTTTTATATCAAGAAGTTGAAGAAATAACATTTGACGGAAGTGATATGCATTGCCAAAGGAGGGTGAGATGCCAACCCAGTCAAAACAGTGGTAATAGCATCATCCAAGGTCAACATCTTAGAATTTAACAACATCTGCGCTTCAATATAGAACCATTCTGCAAAGTCAACCACTGACTCACCTCTTCTTATGCTAATGCGCATGAACACTTGCTTCTTCATGCTTGTCAGGATAGGGTAGCTGAGGGCAATAGTTTTTCCAAAGCATACCAAAATGGATGGGAAAAAGATCCCGCAGCAAGCAGACAGCGGGGAGAGCTGGGAATCCTAAATGTAGGGGCTGATAACTTGCTATAAGCTTGGAAATAGGTGACAAGGGACCTATTATAATAAAACCTTTGAAGCTGATAGCCGGAGAGGAGCTTGCTGAACAGAGGCTCTAGAAATAAGTAAAAATAAGGATAAATTGAAGATAAAAATATAACTTTATTTAAGAAAAGGCGCGGATATTTATAGGTGAGGTTTTCCTCCTAATCTTTTCAGGATAGCAACGTCCTCCACTGGCAAGATCTTTGGCATCCTGATGTTGATCAGGTGGGGAGTCTATAACAGGCTTCCTTTTAATAAATCAATTAGGGGTGGAAAATAAGGCTCCATTAGAGAAAATTTGGAGAGGTATTGGAAGTAGGGAAATTTGAATCAGATTGATTGGGAGCAGGTCAAATCCCAACAACACCCCCTCAAGATCTTGCCAAGGGGGATAGTACTTGCGCAGAAAATGGCTGTGGATGCGATTAATTACTGTGCCAGTACCAGTAGCAGCAATAGAATATTTGGGGCCCCTATGGTGTATCACCTGATATGGACTAGACCAAGTGGTGGCAAACTTAAGGGTCCTGCCCCCAGAGCGATGATGATAGAACAAGACTAGTTCTCCTAAAGAGTATTCAGGGAGCGCAGGAAGGTGCTCAGTGACTCGAACTCCTTCTCTAAAATTGGTAGTTTTGATAGATCCATTGGTTATAGCTTGGAGAAGTATGATATCATCAGTTAGCTGTTGCAGGGTAAGCTCTACATTACTTAGATTAGCTAATGCAAGGATAGGTTGAAGACTGGAAGGCAAAAGAGGCTCGCGCCCATATAGGGCTTGGAAAGGGGAAATCTTAATCATCCTGTGATAACTAACTTGGTAGGCAATAAGACACTAGGGAGAAAATCATTCCAATGCACAGGGTCTGAAGCAGTTAATTTTTGTAGAATGGAAATTAAAGTAACAATAGCACGCTCTACCACGCCATTGGTGGCAGGGTGATATGGTGTAGTGAAGAGGTGCTTTATACCTAGCAAAGAATTTAATTCCTGGACTATAGAGGAAATTATATTTTTGCCATTGTCTGATAAAAGTACCCGCGGGCAACCATGACGGGAAAATATGTGTTGGTACAGGAAGAGGGCAGTAGCTCTAGCAGTAGCATGAGGGACTGAAGTGGCCTCAACCCACTTGGTTAGGTGGTCAATGGCAAGGATAGTATAGCGATGGCCATAGACACCCACAGGCAGTAGACCTACAACATTGATGCTAACAGTATCAAAAGGGGCCCCAGGGCTACGATCTCAAATTTAAAGTGAGTATTAAACTTGTCCTGGGAACGGCAGGTGAAGCAACTTTCCAAAACATCATGAATGGACTCAGCCATATTCTTCCAATAGTATTTGGTTTTTAGCCACTCAAGGGTTTTCTTTACAGCCCCATGCCCAAGGGTCTTATGGGCTTCCATGATAGTTTCAGTCTGAAGAGAAGGGCGGAGATAGGGCAGAAAAGTGGTGCCAACCTGTTTTACCAAGACACCATCAACAACTTTAGTGTTAGCAGCCATCTTCTTCAGTCTGGCTTGAATGTCTGGAGATTTCTGAGACCACAATCTAGGGTTAGGGAGAAGCTCAAAAAGTTGATCTTCTTCAGGAATAGTTACATGTAAAATAGGGAGGCAAGATAGCCCATCCACATTTTGATGAATGGCGCCGGCTCTGTGAATTATAGAAAAATCGTAGTTTGGGGTCTGGGGCCCAGCGAGCTAACCTCCCATTGGGATCTTTCATTTGACAAAGCCAACAGAGGGAGGAATAATTGGTAACTATTGTAAAATTTTTACCATACAAATAGGGGCGGAAGTGTTTGATAGCAAATAAAACTGTCAGGCACTCACGTTCAGTTACTGAGTAATTACGCTCAGCCTTGGTTAACGTCTTGCTAAAATAGGTGACTGGGTGGTCAACTTGGTCTTGATCTAACTGGGAAAGGATGGCGCCTACAGCGGTGTCACTGGCATCAGTGAAGAGAACAAAAGGTTGCTCAAAGTTAGGATGTATTAAGACAGGGGCTGATGACAAAGCAGTGCTTAAGGAATCAAAGGACTGACGTTGATCAGGGCCCCAAAAGAAGGGCACATTTTTGTGTAGGAGTTCAACTAAGGGTTCAGCAAGGTCAGCGAACTTAGAGATAAACTAGCAGTAGTAGCCCACCATTCCCAGAAAGACTTGGATGTCTCACAAATTCTTTGGAGCAGGCATGCATTCAATTGCAGAGACCTTATCTTGGATGGGGAGGATACCTTGCCGCGTCACCTTGTGTCCTAAAATTCCATTTCTCGTTCAAAGAATTTACATTTAGAGGGTTTTAGTTTTAAGGAGGCCTCCCATAGTTGCTGAAATACCTGATGAAGATGATTGAGGTGTGCATTAAATGTTTGGGAGAAGACAGTGACATCATCAAGGTATACTAACACACACATGGGTTTAAGGTCCCCAAACAACTGGTCCATAGCCTGTTGGAAGGTATCAGGGGCATTTCATAACCCCTGCGGCATACGGGTGGGATCAAACAACCCTTCATGGGAAACGAGGGCACACTTGGCACAATCCTCAGCAGAAAAATCAATCTGCCAGTAGCCACTGGCCAGGTCCATCGCAGAAAAGTATTGGGAGCCAGATAAGGAGCGTAAGGAGTCATCAATGCGGGGGTAAAGGGTAGCTGTCCTTGCGCGTAATGGAGTTCAATCATCAATAGTCCATAACAACATGATGGCTCCCATCCTTCTTCTTAATCAGCAGGAGAGGGGAGGACCAGGGACTACGTGACAGTTAAAGGAGGCCAGCATCGAGCAATTGCTTTAATTTGAGAGTAGCCTGGGCTTCTTCAGTTTCTAATTTGCGATAAGGTCAAGAGCAAAAAGGTGCAGCATCTCCAGTATTGACCTGGTGTTGAACGCCTTGCATATGGCTATAATCGTGAGGGCCTGAGGAGAAAGTATCTGAATACTTATTGATCAAAACTTTGGCAGCCACTTTTTTTTCAGCTGACAAATCAGAACCAACTTGTACAGGCACTGTAGCAACAACAAGAGGCTCCTCTAACCCAAAGTCACAAAGGGTCCCAACGCCATAAACCCCCATCACCTGTTCATAAGGTAAGAGATGGACGTAAGTGATAGGTTGGTTCAGCTTAATGACTTTAGGAGACCGGGAGAGGTTGGATAAAAGAACAGTGACATTGCCTTGATAAGCGGGATTTAAAACCCCTGGACAGGGGAGAGCTTTAAATACAGAAGGATTAGGTAAATCAAATATCTCAATCAAATGATTAGGAGGGGAACCAACTGGATCCCAGTGTCTACCAGGATTTGGGCCTGCGGAGGTATGGTAAGGACTTGGGGAAAATGTAAAGGCATCCCCTCCTCATCCTCGACCATGGGAGGGGGCAACTTAACTTTGGACCCTAACACACAATATTCTAAATGTTCAATGGAATCAGGAGACTTCGATCAGGCACATCCTCAACTTCTGCTTCCCTTTTTCCTTGAGAGCAGAAGTTAAAAGTAAAGGGACATGGTATCCTAATATAGAAATGAAATTATCCTTAAAATAAATAATGGCAGTATGTCTCATAAGAAACCCAGTGCCCAATAGGAGGTCATAGCTATCATTATCCAAGGCTACAGCAGGGATAGAGAGCTGTAGGCCGCCTAACTTTAGGGGCAAGTGGGAGTAAGCACCTACAGCTCGAGCATATGTGGTACCAGTGGTCCCATATTCTGACAAATGGTTAAGATCAGGCTGAATCCTAATTTTTTCAATTAGTCAAGAAGAAATGATGTTAATCAGAGAGCCAGAGTCAATAATAACAGAAGCCTTTACCTTGTGAACCACCGCTTCAATACAGGTTACCGTCACTCCCTACTGAGCTGGGATAGAATATATAGCTGCAGGGGCTGACTTATAAAGAGGATAAGAAGAAATATCGCTAGGTTTAATATCAACAGAAGTCTCAATAGGGGTTTCCTCTTCAGGTGCACTAGGGCCAACAAGGTCAGTGGAAACAGTATGAACTGATTGTTCTTGAGGAGCAGTAAAGTTGTCAGCATAGGGAGCCTCTCGCCCTATACTGACCCCTCTTTTGCTTTCTCTTTGGACATTTTTTCCAACAGTGCTGAATGGTGTGGTTGCGATAGCCACAATAGGTGAAGTTGGGTTGAGCTCAGGTTTTTCCAGACTCATTGTTGTTCACCACATGAATCTGAGGATGTGGGGCAGAAGTGGAAGCAGGAGCAGCAGTAACTACAGAAGTAGGAATTTCAAGAAGGGCCTCCTTAGTATATAAAATAGAAGTAAAGTTTTGTTTAACAGGAGTCATGTGAAGATGGAGCTGCGGGTTAAACTCTAAAGAAGACAGGATGGCAACAACATCATCATCAAGAGTGAGGTGGTTATTAGTTACCAATGTATGAGCCTCAGTGTAGAATTGAGCAGCAAACTCTGCAGGAGATTCGCCACATGTTAACTTAATTCTCATAAAGGCCTGTTTCTGATTTGCCAAGGTGAGATCACTACCAAATTCCTTAATAAGCGCAGCTTTCACCTCGGCCCAAGTGCTGCATCTCATGAGGTGGGGTACCATAATTTCTTGGGCAGATCTACTAAGGCAAGAGGGTAAGTATTTAACCTTTTGTCAATCAGGAGCTTCCTCCATCGCGTTCTCATATATACATAGAAATGAAGCAATACTTCCTTCCCCCGGGGGTGAACTTGTCTATAAAAGAAGGTTTAAACGTAGTTCTCATGGAAGCTGAAATAACATTAACACCTACTGAGATAAGTTGATTGAATTCGGATAGCTAGGTTTCATAAGAGGCACAGGATTTCGATTTAAATCAGCTTGTTGTCTAAAATGGTTCAGATCATCTTGAAGAGCCCCAATTTGGGCAATTAGAGACTCAGTGGATGCTTTTTGTTGAAGTTCGTTGCATATTGATTCCATTTTGACACATGATTTTGAACTAGGGTTTGGGAGCTCAGAATTGTCTTGCTCCAACCTAACAATTTTTTCTTTTTGGTGAGCTAAATCATCAGTGAGAGAATTGTAAATATGGTAAAAGTTATCCAACCCTTCCTTAATTGCATCAACAGTAAGCTTTGGATCAACAGGTTCTCCAGAGCGAGTTAGCCAACAGCTTTGAGCAAGATTTTCAAGATTTTGTTTGAGAGTAAGAAGGCAGCTATTCAAGGAAGGATCCTCTGGAGGGGAAGGTAAGTGCACAGTCAAACCCGGAGGACCAGGAGGGCCAGGATGCCCATATCCAGGGGGGCCAGCTGGCCCAGGTGGCCCTTCACTTCCATCCCGACCAGGGGGCCCCATCACTCCAGTGGGACCAGCTGATCCTTACTCCCCGGGGGCCTGTAGGACCCACAGGGCCAGGGGCCCTGGAATCTCAGGCACGCTTGAAACATTAAACGCTGGTTGGATTGTTGATTCAATATGGCTTATTCATTCAAAAGTTTGTTTGGTAAAAGCGTTAAGTTGGCTGGTGAGGTTGGTAATAGCTTGTTGCAACTGACTCTCAATAATTGTAGTAGTCTCAGTAAATTGGGTAGCTACTTCCTCGCAAAGCAGGCTAACCACTCCCACATCCAGTTGGGAGAGTTGGTTTTGAATAGAGATAAGTTGGGCGTGGTTTTCAAGAATAGCCTCACGGTTATCTCTTACAAATGAAGAAGCTGAGTTGTAGAAATCTAGGAGGTTATAGTGTAGCTCTTGTGACAAGGTAAACTGTCACAAGATTTCTTGATGGTGGATCTTCATTATTTGAACTAAATGGTGAATGGCGGGGTGCACAAACTGTCACAAATATTTCTCTGTGCGAGATACTCCTACTTCAGAGCCAGATAAGGTGGAAGATTCATATAGCGCTTGCATATTATCAGGAACTGCAGAGGCTTGGTTATGATGGGAGCTTTCTCCAGAGAAAAGGGCACCTAGAAGTAATCAATTAATAGTATTAGCAACACCTGTTGTCTGAAAATGATAGTTTTGGGGTTCTAGGGCTGGAATAAAGATATTGAGCATAGTACAGAGTTGCATAAAATTGGGTTCATTGTTCTCAGGGTCGCGATTTCCATTGGAGGTTACCCATTGGTGATGCTGGATATTTTGGTAAGTGGCCAAGTAAAGTCTTGGCGAGAATCATCCATTGTGGATATATTTATTCACCATGTATCTTGGGAGAGTACCTGGCAGGGAGCGCCAATTATTTTGTCAGGATAGGGTAGCTGAGGGCAATAGTTCCTCTGAAGCGTACCAAAATGGATGGGGAAAAAGATCCCGCAGCGAGCAGACAGTGGGGAGAGCTGGGAATCCTAAATGTAGTAGCTGGTAACTTGCTATAAGCTTGGGAATAGTTGATGAGGGACCTATTATAATAAAACCGGTGAAGCTGATGGCTGGAGAGGAGATTGCTGAACAGAGGCTCTAGAAATAAGTAAAAATAAGGATGAATTGAGGATAAAAATGTAACTTTATTTAAGAAAAGGCGCGGATATTTATAGGTGAGGTTTTTCTCCTAATCCTTTCAGGATAGCAACGTCCTCCACTGGCAAGATCTTCGGCATCCTGATGTTGATCAGGTGGGTTTTGACGACAGGCTTCCTTTTAATAAATCGATTAGGGGGCAGAAAATAAGGCTCCATTAGAGGAAAATTTGGAGAGGTATTGGAAGTAGGGAAATTTGAATTAGATTGATTGGGAGCAGGTCAAATTCCAACAATGCTTAAGCTTTGTTTTGATCCAAACTTGCCAATGAGCGCCTCCTTAACCTCAGACCAGGTGGTAAGAGCATCCATATGGAAGACCATCACCTCCTGAGCCAGAAGACTCAAACAAGAGAGGTTGTTTTTGACCTTCTGATGGTCAGTCGCCCCTTCCATAGCAGCTTCATAAGCATATAAAAATGAAGCAATTCTGTCCTCACTAGGGATGAACTTGTCCTCAAATGTTGGTTTGAATGAACCATGGTCACCCCCAGAGAGGGTATGAACTGAAGTAGCATCTGTCCCTGTGGTTTCTGAGTGAAGATTCAACTGATCAAAAGAGTGAGAGAGTCAATTGAGCTTGTTTTGGATAGCTTCAATCCTGGTTTTCATTATGGTGATTGACTTTTGGGGGGCGGATTCACATAGAGCCAATTGAGCTTCCATCCCCATCTTTTGATTTTCTAGTTCTTCAACCCAACTCTCCAGTGCCTTAACTTTAAAACAAAGCTGTGACACAAAAGAGCTTAGGTTTTGTTGGTCAACCTCCACCACCCTCACGCAGTTTTTAAGCTCCCCCTTCATCTGCTTATACCCTTCATTGTCACGTGGATGTGAACTTTGTAACTGTACGTCCCCTTTAAGCTGTTCATAACTACGCTCAACCTGAGTCAACTGACTATGCACATACTTCAACAGAAAGGGCTCTTCAAGCTAGGTTTTGATCCCTTGAGCTTCTTTTTCACATTCATTTATATGGTAGGCCAAATATTTTAAATTCTCAAGAGAAGCTTTAGAGAATAGCTCCTTTTCCATTGATCAACCTTAGCCTCTAGACTGGAGATAGACCTAGAAGGTTCATGCAGTAGATGGCGCTCAGGCTCCTCATTATATGACAAGGCTTGAGCTAGTTGCCGCTCCACCACAGCCACACGTTGTTCATCCCCAGGTTGATGGGTGGACACATGCGCCAAAAGGTTGTGGCGAATTTGCTCTTCATGCTTTTCAAGTTCTTTGAAAAAGTCCTCAAGTAGGGAGCAGGTGCTAGCGGTGAAGGCGTGTAACTCATCATGGAAGATCTTCATTGCCTCCTCTACATACTTTACTACACCAGTATCTATGGTGGTGAGCCTCTCATGCAACTGAATAATGAATTTGCAGTTTGACTCTACACCAGATTTTTTTGTTCCAATATGTTCAGAGGTCAGATGGTATATATTATCATAAGCTAATCTTAGAGCATCATAATTTGCCAGGTGTCAGTGCAGCTCTCCATGATGGACAGCTAATAGGTGTATCATGTGGAAAAATGCAGGATGGGAAAATTCGTGGACATAGGTAGTCAAATTGGTATGCTGTCTATAAGCATCAGGAAAGATTCAAGTTTCATAGAGGTACATAAGATGGTCCTCTACAGAAGAACCTTTTTCTTGGGAAGCAATATTGCCAGGGTTTAATATACCATGCTTTAGGTCTCTCACTACTTCAGCTGCAGACCAGGTAAGGCGGTGAGACTCTGGTATCAAGATTTGTTTAAACTGTTATCCTTCAAATGATAAGGTTGAGGGGCTATCCTTACAGTCATCTTCTGCCCCATCGCCATTCCTTACCCAGCTAGTAACACTTCCAGCTGGTGCGCCCACCATTTTGTGGTAAAGAAACTTGTGTTATACAAGGTGTCCCCTGTAGTGAGCACCAATTTGTGGGATCCAGAGAGGTTTTGGCTCGCAGGTGCTGAATACAGCTGAATTTCCACAAAAATTACTTAACTTAAAAAAAGTTTACTCTTTATAATAAAAGTAAAGGTTGAGTTTTTAAAGTTTTTATTTGGGTGTGGGCTAGGAAGAAAAAAGTGAATGCATTGATACTAACACTCAGTATTTAAACTATCTCAAGTATTTTAGGTCAATGGGATTTAATGTAGTGTTTGGAATAGCTTAGATGCATCCAAATTAGAAAATATGGTATTTTATCCTATTGGAGCTCAGGAAAAATGGGTTACTTTGGTGAAACGGCAGATGGAAAAAGTATTTTGGGGCAGAATATACCAATGCGGTAATGATTTGATATATTTCAACCAATTGTTTTTTTAATTATTTCACCTTGAGGGACCTCTGCCACACCTATAAAAGGGGGTGGTCCCCGCTTAGTTGTTGTAATGGAATTAGATGTGGCAGGGGGAGAACCATTCAATGGGTGCCCTGGAATATGCCATGTGGTTGGAGGAATCCAATTATTTGATTTTGAGTCAATTGCTATTTGGTATTCAGAAAAATTTTGCCCTGATTTGTGGGGTTCCACTGAGAATTGGCCAGGGCCTTTTGGCCAATATCATCATTATTTTCATTTAAATCAATATTAATTTAAGATCAGACATGTAATTGGACAAGCATATGAGTTGAATTGGGACTATTATTACCTAAAATATTCTTTTGCCAAATTCAATATGGCAAATGTCTGACAATTGGCTCCCCCATGGGGCCCACCCAAGTGTTCCTGTTTTTCAGGATTCTTGATAGTTTAAGTGAAGCCTTGACTTGGGGCTTCCAATTTATTATTTACTTTGGGAAATCTCAACTAACCTTTACTACTATTAATTTAGTGTTCAATGCTTTGTTGGGCTGAGGGCTCAAGGATAATATTAATTTTTAAGTATTTAGCATTGGTCAAATCCAATTAACATTGCTAAATTCCCCAACTGATTAACTGAGATAAATTAATATCAAAGTGCTCCAATATTTGATGCTCCAACTTGATAATCCTCATTTCAACTATTATTCTACCCTGAAAAAATGAATCCCTTATTTTTGCATTATCTAATCTTATCTCTAACTTTACCTTATCTTATGAGTCCTTTATCTGTTATTTACTTTCATTTGTCCTCTAAAAAGATTTCAGATAATATTTTCCAATCTGCTCCCAGTTCCAACAGGGCTTGTGCTGATTGTTTCTTATATCTCATATTTTATCCCTTACTTAATTAGCACTATTTAAGGTGCAAATGATTTACTTAATAAAATAACTTTTTACATTCTACATAATTTTAGAAACTTTTTAATAAAAGTTCATTCTCTTGGGACCTCTAAACCTGCCTATATTAAATCCCACTTACTCTGTCTATCATCCATATTGGCTAGCTTTGAAGGGACAGCCTTCAGACCTCATCAGTCCTACACAGTTTACTAGTTTCTAACTACTCTACACCATGTTATACTCCCTTACACAGGGTTACTTTGGCTCTGGCGCCCTTTGCGGTGCTCTTTTTACTATAATCCTGGTGACAAGTTTCCTGGATTTGTAACTGTGTACCATGCACCACCTTGCTAGTACTGGATAGTTATAGACACTCTCTAACAAAAAAGAGTGTCAAGGACAATAGTTTGGATTGTCCATAACATGATTGCTATGACTAAAGTGTGAATAGAAGTGTGGATAGGGGAGGTTATGGAAAAGGTGAAAATATCCTTAGACAGGCTGAAAGTCTGTACTTGCTCCTAGCAAAAGAGATGCATAATATTCTGCCAGATTATCTGTGATGGTGGGCAATCTTTCAAGCAATGGGATTAATGACCTTTATTGACCACACATAATGCATGAATACTGAGAGGCATTGGACTGCTCAACAGTGTGGTACCCCTTCTCAGGCATCACCACACATGGGTGCAAATCTGGGGTTGTAACAGAGGATGGTGTGCATACTATCAAATATCCTTTTGAGTCTCCAGAGAGTATGGGATATTTAGCTTATCAAGGTAGTCACACAGGCAATGAAGGGTACAATGAGGCAACAATGCTGTTTAAAAAACTTGCTTATGGACTTCTTGCTTGAAATGGGGAATAGGGTGATCCCTCTGGGTGCTGTGTACACTGATGCTGATTCTCCACTCAGTGCTCTGCATATAGA